>VOMN01037440.1:0-14404 GCA_014899125.1 Orchestia grillus
GGGGGAAGTGGAACGGTGGTCGTGGGGGAAGTGAAACGGTGGTCATGGGGGAAGTGGAACGGTGGTAATGGGGGAAGTGGAACGGTGGTCATGAGGAACTGGAAAGGTGTCCGTGTGGTAGCTGGAACGGTGTTCTTGGGGAAAGTTGGTGTGATGTTGAATGGAAAAATAGAGAAAAATTCAACAATTTAGGTTACTGCGGAACCAATCCGTAAATCAATCTAGAGCCTTGAATAAATTTACACCAATGCGCACATTTTTGAAGCAGTTGGACGTTTTAGGTAAGGTGAGAACGATTGATTGCATTTTTTTCATATTGGGCTCTGAACTTTGAGAACAATATTTTAATTACGAAAACTTCCATGGCGTCAGCCAACATCGTCAGTGTAGAAGTTTATCGTCAGCCAACATCGTCATCGTACATGTATAGCATCAGCCAACACCACCAGCGTATCGGCCTGACATCAGCCAACATCGTCAGTGTCCTCGCATGACGTACGCAGATGCACTAATTACAAGGCCTGATAAACGGCGCAGTCGCTTGAATCTCCACATTATTAATACGGCACGACATGGGGCGACAGCGTGTGGATGCAGGGCTTTTGGGCCGTCAGATGTGATTGATGAACATCGATGAGGGATCCCCTAATGCGAGCATTTCTAGATGATCTCTACTTGAGACGGTCATCAAAGAACCAGCTTCGTTCCTACCTGCAAATGTGAACGCCATTCCAATCGGAGGGCTTTTGGTTTCATCAAAATATTCGGATATTCCAACGGCAGGCCTTAAGAACATCACAAAATAAGTCCAGCTTGCATCGTGCAGGACGCCCATCAAGTCGCGTCGTAGACGAAGTCGTTGACAAGCCTGATCCTGCTCTGCACCACAAACGGATTTCAAACCTCGTGAAAATTTTCCGTAGCTAGAAAAATTTCTTCTTCTTTTCAGGCGGTCTTGAAGCATTTCAGCGGTGTCTCGCTTGGAGGTTTGTGGTGCTGTGTGCAGCATCAACATTGACGCTGAGTCCTCGTGAGGAAAGTCAGGGGTCCGCGTTTCTCGATACTTGAAGTCTTTAGTGTCTGTACAAATTTTATGGGCAATTGAGGTACGCTTTAAGGCTGGCATTACTGGTGATGAATATTCCTCGTTTCCTGCATTATTTATCGTTTTTATTCTTATCGTAGCCACTCATTTTCAACCTATAACATTTTCCAATTGATACAATCAGTCCTAAGTACAGGGAGGGCAGATACTGAGCCGCTTACCTTAATCACTCCTTATGACAATATTATGTGACATTACTTTTCATAATTAATTGGTCATGCAAATTAGATTTCATGGTCCAGTTATCTCTAAGCAACAGAAAATAATCATTATTCTTTTAAATTTTGCGCTTATTTCATATTTGCCTGACATTTATTACTGATATCATACTGAAGGAAGGCAAATTTTACAATTCGCTGAGCTGACTACAACTGGAAAGTTCTAGCATTAAGGGGATTTTTATTTAAATTGCTTGGTTAGAAAACAAGGAAAGTTATGATTTTAACCTACGAACAAAACAAATAAAATTTTGCTAGACAGTACAGTAATTTTCCACGATTAAATTTTGATACAAATTTTGTGACACAGTCTTGTAATTTTCTTCTGATGAAATTTTTAAGGAGTTTTTCTCACAAGGTGTAATCAGAGAGCTGTTGCGAAGGACTGCCCTCGCAGCTGCCCCACAGGCTTCGGGAAGAGTACCTCCTGAAACTGGGCTGCCGCTCGGGCCTGAGTGGTGCAGCCCTGCCAGACTGGGCTGCCGCTCGGGCCTGAGTGGTGCAGCCCTNGCCCTGCCAGACTGGGCTGCCGCTAGGGCCTGAGTGCTGCAGCCCTGCCAGACTGGGCTGCCGCTGGGGCCTGAGTGCTGCAGCCCTGCCCCAGAGTGACGGCCTAAAGGAGGACGCCACCCCCCAATGGAAGCCTCATGCCGCGAGACGGCGTCGCTGGAGTATTCGGTGCATCAGCTTGATGAGACCACAGAAATCTGAACTCAATTCATAATGAGACGGAACGGCAGTATTAATTCAAATTGAATGTGCACTTCCTGCAGCATTAAAATAATTGTATTTTCGTTCAGCATTCATGATGAAATTTTAAATTTGAAAGAGTGCTAGATTTTCCTACATGCTTAATTTGAAATATTTTGTGGCACGGGCAAGTTAAAGGAATCCATGACAGCACCCATGTCCCAGGCAGGTCTGGGAAAATATCACGCTCGATTTAAAAGGGGATTTGGTCCACGTGAAAACAAAGTTTCGCCAATTTAAAAAAACTTTAATTAAAATGAAAACAAGTTCTATACAGATAAAAGAAGATATAATTCAAGGGAAAATCGTTTAGAAAATCTAAATAGATCGATATTAATATATATGTATCAACAATTATTGCTTACCTTTTTTCATCAGATGAATATAAAAGTACACCCAGAGTGTAACACCTAAAGCAGACAAATTTTATTTATCGCTTAGAACTAATTCCATCATACAGAGTGGGCCATAAAAAGTTTTTTTTAATACTTATAACTCCGTAGCCAATAACCGTTGAAACTTTTACATGATATCATTTTCCACCCTCATTCGATGAGCTTTCAACAGGTTTAGCCATTCTTTATTTACAGAAATAGTTCACGAACAGATGAACAATAAGTGAGAGTCATTTTTTTTCTCCATTGCGCGAGGGCGTTTCTAAATGCACCAAAGAGAACAATTACAATTTTTCAGAATCGCAATCCTTCTGCATCATGACTACGTCATTCCTATTTTTGAACGTTCTCATTTCAACTTCCTTTCACGAGTGCAGAAATTGAATTCTTCACCACCATCCCTCAACAGTGGAGTTCAGAAAAGAAAACGCATATTCATAGTCACAACTTTCAACGATATCACGAATGTCATGAGTCGTTCAATTATTTCAAAATCATTTTCAAGAAAGGAGTGTAAGCAAACATACTGGGAGAAAAACTGTGGCAAAATTCTCGATACGTGGATCAATACTCAACAGAAATAAAGGAAGTTTTGGAAGACGTTTTGCGAGAAGGACACCAGAACACATCGAAATGGTACGTGACCAAATTGAAGGGAATAAACATTTTCCAACTCGACAGCATGTAATCAATTTTTCTAGGTCACTGGTTCGTAAAATTATCAAAAGGGGTTTAGATTATTTGGCTTACAAACTAATGATTCGCCAGGAATTATTAGAAAATTACCACAAAAGAAGAGCAAGGTTTGCAGACAGCTCTTGGAGAGACATGAAAGATTTATTGAGATCCTCGTTGTGTCAAACTAGGCAGCTTTACTATAGAACGGTGCTGGTAATCGCAAAACAAGAGATCATTTTCGCATCTGAAACAATTGCCGAGGAATTTTTCCCCAAAAAATGTCTCTAGAGAAAATTTTAGTTTGGATTGGACTTTCTGGGTCTGCCTTCGTTATCGGACCAATTTTTTATGAATGGAATTCGAATGGCGATAAATACCTAGAAGTATTGATTGGAAAAATCATTCCACAAATGCAGGCTGGTTACGGGCAAAGATTCGACAGAGTGTGGTCGATGCAAGACGGAGCTCCATGTCACAGAAATATTCAAGCAAAGAACACTCTAACAGAAGTTGGGCATGTGGTACAATGGTCACCTCACAGTCCCGATCTGACTCCGTGTGAATTCTTTCTGTGGGGTCATCTCAAAAATAGAGTTTATGAAACCCCTCTACACGACCTTGAAGAATTGCGTTATCGCTTCATTCAAAATTTTAATGAACTTAGAAACCATCCAAAATTTATTAGAAAAATCAATGCTAGGAATGAGAGGCCGATGTCTAAAGTGCATCGAAAAAAACGTTGGTTATTGATAATAATGGAAACAGTGTGTTCTTGTGCTTAAGTAAGAAGTAAAAATTTTGATTTATAAATATAATACCTTCATTTTCCCTTTTTTATACCACACATTTGCTACTTTTATTAATTGAAAACATAGATTGTTTCTAAAAAGTTGCCTTCGAGCAGTATAAAAGAAGACTTTAACTTATCGTTCATCCATTCGTGAGTTATTTAAAAAAATGCAAAACAGTTCAACATGATGGAAATACATTGAATGACAGTGAAAATGAGACCATATAGAAGTTTCTACGGCTATTAGTTACGGCGTTATAAGTATTTGAAAAATAAACTTTTTTGGCCCACCCTGTATAATAATAGCCCAGTGCTGCTTGCTTACTTTCTTCGTCCGTCCGTCTTTGTCACGCTCTTAAGGAATTAGATGGGAGAAAATTACCGGGTCCGTATTTCTAACTAATCAGCGAGACTGTCAGAGAAGGCAGTCCGTATCAGTGGTACTGAAAATAACAATATTTCATGTCGGATTTACCGTAAATAAGAAAGTATCTTAAGAAATTAACATTATTTCTCCCGCCATTTTTGGCGGGGTGCTTCTACTAGTTTAAAAATAGCACTGAGCTCATATATTTTTCAGGTTCGGATCGGCTTGGAGTGTGTAATAAGTGTATTTAAACATCATTAAACATTTAGCCCCTACGAGCACCCAAAGTGAACTTATGGCATCTTCATAGGAAGAGTGAGACATCTGATCAGATCTTTTAAACCAGAGTGAGACATCTGATCAGATCTTTTAAACAAGAGTGAGACATCTGATCAGATCTTTTAAACAAAAGTGAGACATCTGATCAGATCTTTTAAACGTTAAAGCCACTTGCAAGAAGGTCTGGAGACTTTTACGTTATTACACACTTCAGAGATACTGGAGCTATCTCCCAAATGTGAGAAGCACGCCACCCCAACTGTATAGGAAGGATCCCAAAGCTCACTAGCGTCATAGGAAACTAAAATCTAGAGAAGCCCTCAAAGTAGTGCGAGAAAAATGGCAAAAGAGGCGACTGAGAGCTACGTTTCCATGCAGAATGTGTTGAAGAAGCTTCTCCAGTATTATCTCATTAAGAATGCGTCACGACAGCTTATATGAGGCGGTACATGAGCGGAGAGGTCGTCTAGAGGAAGTATCTTTCTTGAGCGTCTAAGAGACTGCATGCAGCTTTCTGTTTCGTGGACTATTCAAAAATTGTTCATGCTTCATGCAGTTCGTTTTTCACACAATGGCCGGGCTTAGGTGCATGTTGTTGGACGGGTTGCTGAAGAATAACGGGTATTTTTCGAAGGTCATAAACTACTTCCGTTATGGTGTGGGCTGGTGTGAAGTCATGTGGTCCGAGACACTGCTCATTTTCAAGGAGAACGTGAAGACTAACTAGCACGATAGTTTAATCATGATGACTAATGAAGTGATTCCATTGGTGATAGGAGTATGAGGGATAGTGATGTGACGTTCCAGCTCGATGGACCGACATCCCGTACCGCCCAAAATACATAGAGCTGGTGAATGAAGAGTTTCAAGACTTTTTCGTTATAGGAACTTCGACCCATATCCCACCAGATTTGAACCCAATGAACTATTGAATGCGGTCATTTTACAGCAGAGAACTTGCATGACATTTCATAAAAGCATTGATACTCTTAAGCGCTCGTTGGATGAAACTGTTATGAAATGTATGTCCTGAAACTTGGCACACTGTATAAGCTCAGGCTATTGAGAAACTTCAAGGTATAGTTTGGGCTGAGGAAGGATTCTACAAATAAAAGTCAAAGAATTTGAAAGAAGATATGTTTACCGTTAATCGAAGCCTTTATTTTATACAATTGTCGTTTTGATCACTTGCTACATTGTTTTGAAGGAGTCTACACATTACGGGTACACCCTCTGTGTTTATATAGGATCGGCCACAATATGTATAAGGAACGGAAGAAAAAAGACTCTTGGAGAAGCGGCTTATCGAAAAGTAAAAGACAAATTTCATCAATAATTTTTGTCTAAAATACTTTTAAAAATGTGTGTAAGAACCACAAAAGATTCTGGGGTTACCCTTCATTTTTACTTCATAAATAAAGCTTGAAATAAAATAAGAGCATTTCGCACTGATCATCTGCTCAGGAACAGATTGAAAATTCCTTGATAGAGTGCAATTAGCAAAAATCCTTCAAAATTTTTGAGATCATTCCTCCATTCTTGATTACTTCATTGCAACTTTGGACACGTGATCTAATTAATTTCTTGTAAAAGGTGCCAGTTATCCCTTCTCCTTCTTTCACCAGAAACTCCCACAAGTGATCTTGATTGTGCAGATTTTTTTTTGAGCTTTTTCTTGAATGATCTTCCAAAGATTTTTTTTTAGATTTAGGTCAGGGCGCTGAGCTGATCATATCATCACAGTAATACTTTCTTTAACAAGAGGAGCGGTTATGATTTTTGCCGTGTTGCAAGGTGCATTGTCATGCACGGAAGATAGAGCTCTAATGACAGCGGTTGGTAAATTAGGAATGTCATTTTTGCAAAATAAGCTGTTTTTCTGCATTGATTTTATAGCGTAAACAGACAATTGGGCCAATCCGGCGGAAGAAATCGTGCCCCACACCAGCAGACCTCTAAATTCAACAGACTTTTTAACACATTGCAGAGATATTCGTTCTCCTGTTTTGCGATATCTTGCATTTGACCATTAGATCCACACAAGTTGAACTTAGATTTATTGCTGGAATAAATTTCCCCCATAGTTCATTTGTCGAGACCAATTCCTTGTTCGCAAAACCTTGACGGGCTCTTCAGTTTTTCTTAGAAATTAGAGGCTTGGATGCGGGAACCCGACCATGTATTCCTCCGTTAATTATGTAACCTGCATGAAACAGTCTTCCTTGTTACGTTGTTACCGGTCTCTCGACTGAATTTATAAAAAACTTCAGCAGCTGTCTCGAAACAGTCCTTTGAAGTCATTGTATGAGTCTTTCGATTATCCCGTTAAGAAGTTTTTGGAGATCTACCGGTAATGGGTTTGAATAGAGGGTTTTATATGCGTTAAATTCACTTATCACACTATGTACAACACATTTTGTCATCTCAGCGATTTGAGAATTAAACTTTTTTCGTTTCGATTAGCCAAACCTATTTCTTTCTGTCGGGGAGACTGAGTTTTATGTGTTGATGTATTTACCTAATTTGGCAATGGTGTCAACGGTATAAGAATGCCGTCTTTAATATCGAACCTATTAGTTTAGTCTCTTAAAACAATTTAAAAGAGAAAATAATTTAACTTTCAATCCGTTCCTTAACTTCTTTGCCAAATGTGAAACATTCTTATTTTATTTCAAACTGAATGATTAAAAACGTATAATGGGAACCTCAAATATTTGTATCAAGCTTATACGTATCAATAAAACATATATTCGGTGAAATTTTCACTAAAATTCATTTATTTTTTCAAGCAAAAATCTTTGAAATGTCTTTTTGTTTCCATTCCTTATATTATAGCCCGTACTGTATAGTCGCGCGACGCAGTAAAAAGACAGCACTTACAGTACCAGCATATATATATGCATTAAACTGAATGGTATTTCCCTAGTGGAGCGCGTAACGGTCCCAAATGAGTCCCATCGCTTCCTTCGATCTCAGATACTCATAAACAAACCATGTCAAACAATAGATCGTCGTATCTTATTCTATCAAATACAACATTTAATTTCGTTTAGATTACATGCATTGGCAACACGATGGTCAATATCCAGAACGAGATGCATGAAAATATCATGGTTTACGAAAAAACAGCACACAGAAATGAAAAAAAATTGAATCTATTTTCTTCCGGGCTCAGTCTTCCTTCGTTTGAATTCAATTTGATTTTTCTAGAAAAATTTTCTTCCTCTTTGAAATTCATCAACTTGTAAATTGTAAAGACCTGCGCTTCCTCAAATTTTAAAAAATATTCCTTACGAATGAAGTACGTTCAAAATAAGTGCAAGTGAAATAAAACCATTCATGCAAATGGCTATGAAACACAGCTGGAGTTTATTTTAGGTTAGATTTTGTATAAAAATATCGGAGGTAATTTGAAGTGAGTATTTTACCTATGATAAATTACATTCAAATCAAGCACTCAGAAATGAATTGCGTAAAGGATCGTTTCTTTAAAAGTTGGAGGTATGATATTTTAACCTTCAATGGTAGCTTGCACTATTTTTGTGCTCCAATTGCTATGTTCTGCCCAATCATATATGAACGAATTTTCGATGATTTCCTTTCTCAATTATTACTTCCTGTACTTGCTTATAATCTACAACGGTGTCCCTGGATAAATTATACGTTTTGTATTCCTGTGGCTTAGTGTTCATATTCTTCAATGGCTCTCCTCAGCAGTTGATGCCTGTTTTACATCACTCTTTGATTAGAATTTTTGAAGGTGGCCTTTAGAAAGTGCAACTTTTTATACACACACCAGCCTTTGGTTGTAAGTTTCACGATCTCCGCTTCACAATCGATACTTGCTGCACGTTAGTCTTTGAGCATAATTTCTGACGGTACCCTCCGCCAATTGCTGCCCCTCAATTGTCCCCGCGAGGACAAGCTCTGGAGTTGCACCCCTGCTACCCCCACAGAACGCCATCTCCCTCCCGGGAAATTTTCTCGATCGCATAAATTTTCCAAAGAAACTGAAATGCAGCGCGTCTCCTCACGTACCGCAGCTACGGCAAAAATAACGCGGAATTCTTCGCCTGCGGAAATGATGAGGGCGCCGGGAATGCCGCTGAAAGAAAAGTTTAGGGCTGAAAATTTAACTTGCAGTGAAATAATGATGGTAATTATTAGGATGGTATAGAATGAGATTTAATGTAGTAATTATAGTAACAACAACGCTGGTGACACTTTTAAAGTATAATTAATGATTGTGCAGTTTATGATAATTAGAATAAAAAGAACGTAGCTTGAGAGCAATGAACTTCATAACATAAATGAAAGTGCAGATGAGGACGACAAAGAACATATACAAATAGCTTGTGGCTGCCCGATACCAGCGACCAGAATATAAAAACAGAAGAAATTCTTTTACATAGTTATTCAGAGCAAACACATTTCACCCCCGACAGGATAGAACACGTTTTGATTTTCGAAGCCAGACTAAACACATTTTACGACCATCCATTTCACAAATTTATCAACGAAGCAAGTTATTCTAACTCAGTACTTCTGTACTGCAACCACATTTAGTTGCTATTGGTCACCGTAAAGTTCTCTCTCCTATTTTTCAAGCGCTCCCGTATTTCCTCTCGCAGATCTAACCATTGAGACGCCCAGACTTGCTCGTCCCGCATTCAATCACCCCCTTCAAGGCGAACAATGCTCCCCTCAGTTTACGCGACACGTTATAGCGTGCAAATTCTTCACGACAACACACCATCTCACGCGACCGCCTTCCCAATACAGGCGCATCGATGAACTTCCCAAAAGCAAGGCAATCCTCTACAAATCTCGCCTTAGAATCCTTAATTCGCAGCGCTTTAGAACTTGTTTATACTGGCGATCCGAAGCAAGGGAGGCTGAGAAGAGCTACCGCGCATGACTTGCTGGTAAGAGGAAGATCTCGCATACTGTTGCGTGGGGTCCTGATTCTTGATGCGCAAGGTTTGTTGAGGGAGCACAGACCCTGTGCCTGTGCTCTCTTATATCCAGTGAACATACATGCTTGTAGATAATTTACAATGCAAGGAGAATCGCGAGAGCTGAGAATGCTAGCAAATGGAAGTTATTCAACCCATCTTAGGGAAAAAATGCTACAAGAAACTACAGCAGAGTACAAATGTCTCTGTGAATCAACATGTTCAAGGAAACGAACCATTCCAAGAAAATATTTTCGTTATAAGCAAGAAGTAATTGTGCGCATAATTTTTACTACTTGATGGAGGTACAAAAAAAAAATGCTCAGGGTGACAGAAAAATGGGAACTTTAGAAATGTTTAGCGGTAGCCATGCACAGTAGAGAACACTGCGGGACAGAACATTGAGCAGCAAACAATTTCTCCATTTAGTAATCATGGGTCAGTGGAACGGCCAACAGTGTGCTCCCGCCGTAAAAATACTTGACAAAAACAATGAATGTTTGGAAAGTGCACAGCGGAAGCTCCCACATTTTTTAACTTTAACATGGTCGGATTCCTTCGAAGCACGCGAAAAAAACATGGATTAAAAATTTCGAACAGACTGAGTCTGCTCTAAAAAAAATCTGCTGCAGGACGACCGAGAAGTGCTAGCAGTCCCCAGCCTATCGAAGCAGTGCAGGCCTCTGCCTCAGGGAGCCGGCGGCGGTCTGTTCGTAACAGACCGCCGGCCTGTAACCTGCCGGCGTAACCTGCCGGCGGCGGCAGGTGCGGTCAGTGTGTCCCAAAAGAGTGTACGGCGAATTCTCGATTTAAATTTAGAATCTCATCTGTACAAGCCGCAGGTCATCCAAAGATTGAAGTAGAACGATCATCAATAGCGTTCTGTGAGCAAATTATGACAAACACAAATGAGGTCAATGCATTTCTGGGCAGGATGTCAGATGAGGCCCAATCTTATCTCACAGGTTAATCGATTTAGCAGAACGATCGTTACTGGACAGACAGTACACTCAATGAAGTTTGTAAACGCCTTTTATACACCGAAAAGGTGACAGCATCGTGCGCAGTTTCATCACACGGGATTATCGGACCTCTCTATTTCGAAAATGAAAAGCAGACCACAGTGATCGTCCCGTCGAATCAGTATGTTGAGATGCTGCAGTCATTTTGTTACACCAGCGTTAAACAATATTCCACAACTCCCGAAAGCTGGTTTTAACAGGATGATGCGACATCGCACACCGCAACGCAATCGATGGCAGCTGTGGGAGAATTCTCCAGTATCCGTGCCATTTCAAGTGTCAGTGGCATTCTACGGCCCCATGATCTCCGGGTTTGTCCGTCTGTGATTTTGTCTTGAGGTGTTACCTTAAGAGTCGGGCCTAAGTGACTCGACCAAAAATATTGAGTGAATTGAAACGAAAAATGATAAGGAAAATTCGTGATATCCCATCTAAAACGTTGTTGCAATCAATAAAGAACCTCCAGAGCAGATTGGCAGGATACATACGTAGAGGAAGACGCTATTTACAAGTCGTTGTTTTCTAACATCGATAATTTCGATTACTATCTCTTAAAGACAAGTCGTAGTGACTGAATTCCTCTCAATAGAGTTTTTTAATCGAATCTTTCCTATTTTATTGGGTTATTTAAAAGTTCCCGTTCTTTTACGCCACCCTGCATTTTCGGTTCCACTGCGCTCAGCTCTGCTATTCAAAGTGCTCCGCTGCAGTACAGCGCTGTCCAGTGGCTGCCATTTTTAGCGCTGCACTGCAGCACAATCCTTTACAGTGGCTGCCATTTTCAGCGCTGCACTTCAGCGCGGCCATTTGAAATAGTTGTTAACTCAAGTCGTAGCTGGGGGCCCAGGCGGTAAGTCTTTCTATGCATGCAATATCTAATCATTTCAACTTATTTTCAGTAACGGTAAACTGAAGAATTTAAAATGACACAAATATTGGGAATTTTTTGTGTAGTGTGCGTACGATGCTCTTCCAATTTACAATATGCATATGGATGACTTATGAACAAATAACACTAACAATCTCACACCACACTAATATGTTCATTAAACATATGTGAATAAAGATGTTACTTAAACATTGTTCAACTCAGGTAGTATGAGACCCACGTGTGCTGATGTTTCAGAAAAAGTGGAAAACGTATTAATAAAGTGTCGATTTTGTGTCATCAATATTCTTATCTCACCCATGCCTAGCTCATCTATGCCCAGCTCACCCATGCCCAGCCCACCTTCGCTCGGCTCACCCATGCCCAGATCTCCCATGCCCAGCACACCCATGCCGAGCTAATCTATATCCAGCTCACCTATGTCAGCTCCCTCATGCCCAGCTCACCTATGCCCAGCTCACCCATGCCCAGCCCACCCATGCCTAAATCCCCCACGCCCACCTCACCCACACCCAGCGCCCCACTCGGGGCACAGCTCGAGTCCCTCTGTCCCATCGCACTTGGAAACTTGGCGCAGTTTATTGGCGCAATTAGCAAAAAGTAGTGTCGATCGCAAATTTTGAGACCTTTTTTGGGGTTTTTCTAAGTGTACTTCGCTGCAAAGTTTAATATTTATTTTTGTGCGAAGTCACTGGTGCTGGAGATGGTATTAGACGGCTTCCCTTTCCAAGAGGCCGAGTCCTGCCAGAGCGACTCACACTCAGAAATGCTCCTCTGTGCAAGTCTAGTTGAACTGCGAGGAATCGGCTCGTATAACAGCTTGATGTACTGGAATTTGTTACCTTCCAGCGAATTTCTGCTCATCATGGAAACATATGTAATAGAGCTTGCCATAATTTTGAGTTTATCGTTTTTGTGTTCCCTCTTTCGGGGGAGAGGCATGGGGAATAGTTCTGAGGCTTCTGGCTGGAGAACAAGAGATGCCATGCAGGCTAGCGAGTGAGGCTTCGAAACGATATAGTAGGATTGTTTATGTTGACGTTGTGCGTTTATATTTAACCCAATGATGCTCAAATTATTTTTGCTATAAGACTACAGCTATGTAGCTCTGCTAGGAAAAGTAACTGGAGCGTTACGTACGTACTCATATATTTATATGGAATACAACTGCAGCTACAGATGTGCGAAGACCTAGCAGCAGCGTTTTGAATGGTGCAATATTGTACCATTGGTCTTTCAAGGTTGAACTGTACAGGAGCGTAGGTATGAGGCATTTGGCATGACACCTCCGTAAGCTGGAGAATTAATAAAAAACAAAATTCTCGGTGAATTTTAGGGAACAGCTACTCCTTGCACCTGCGTGAGAAACAGCTCTGGTAACAATAAACTTTATGCACAAAAGACATAGCATTCAAAATTCTGAACAATTGATGCTCTGGGTTAACTTTACTCAGCATAGAATTTTATAGCTATCCTTTTTCTGAAACTGAAACCATCGTTTCACGTACCTGCTGACGGGTGATCATCATCATTTATTTGACTCGAGCTCTTCGTTTTGAATGAAGCGCACATGGAAGCGCTATCATTTGTGTATTATTCGTGCCGGCGCTGAGAGACAAAGCTACACACAATTCCATTAATGATTGAGAGACAAAAATATTCCAGAAAAAATTACAAATTTGGATAGCTTCGAACACCAACCAGAAATTGAGAGCTGCGATGGTATGACGTCGGCGAGTTGCACCTCGAACTTCCTTTTATGTTTCCAAGGATTTCCGTTCCTGGTTCAGTTAGAGGAGCGGATCGTGGTCGCCCCTCGTTATTAGGTGCAGACCTGCCAAGACCTAATTACTGGGATAAATTGCCCAAATTCAGGGGGGACTACCGAATCAATACAACTTTCCCCAAAATAGACCAAAGGCTCCCGCAAAATCGCGTCCGAAGCGAAGCAAAATGTTTCCGAGGCGACCCAGCGGTGGTGCCGGTCTGTGGCAGGGGTGCAGCGGGTGACCAGAGGGCGGTCCCGCCGCTCTCGTATCGCAATAAATGAAGCCAAAAGATTTTCCTCATTCCAGAGTCGCATATCGCCTGACTGGGACGTGCAGAATATAGCGGTTTACGGCAATGAAAATCGTAAATATTTCATTAGGCTCTGTTGACACCTCTGTTATTCACTTCATGAGGCTGTAATGCGTTTTATGCTGTGCAAAATGTTTAGGAGCAAAATATATTGTTTTAATTGGAAAGAAGCCATTACTATTTTGAGATACACAGGCAAAAAGACTCTTTGAAACTCAATACCAACAAAAAATATTGGGGAACCGGATTCAGTAGGCGTCCCCTCACGAGGTGTCCGCAGGGTCTAGCCTCCTGTCCACGTTGCATGTCACTGCTCACGAGCGAGCTGTGTTCGATGTCACCAGAAAAATTACCCGACAGTTTGATTGAACTCAGGCCTCCGCTGCATGGTTGTGGGCGCGTGGCTGGGCCTCCTCGTAGACATGTAGCCAATAACAGCGTATGGGTGTTATTACTGTTCCTGATATTCACGAATAAAGAACAAAAATCAGATTAGTATTCCTGGTACTCGCGAATAAAGAAAAAATCAGCGTTTCATTAGTTGAATAACACGAGATGAGTGGTCCTTCATCTTGCATCAGTTATCACAGCTGGAGATAGGAATAAAGCAGCAAAGAAAAGAGTGAATTTTCCGATGAAACAAACCTTGGCAAACGGCTCGGATATCATGTAAATGTCTGTTTGAGTACACTCTAACAACGGAGTTTACTTTTATTAAAATTATGATCATTATTTAGATTCGTTAAGGTAATGCCCGCAGAGTAGTACTCCAGATACGTATATTTTTTTAATATCTTTATTCAAAGGTTATGAAATTTCGTTTCGAAATTATCAGATTTTAACATATTCCACGCTCTCTGTACTTTTATTCTAAGCT
>VOMN01037445.1:0-17547 GCA_014899125.1 Orchestia grillus
TATTATTCTAGAAAACAATTATTTGGGCTAAAATTACACCCTGCTGTTCATGAGTGCTTCATTTTCTATCTGCCCTAGGGCAAGCAGGATGTTAATTTGTGTGCCTGTTTTGTTCTTCTGTAATCAGAAGTTTATAAGTTATGTTATTAACATTAAAGTAGTGAGAACTAAGAAATGTGACCATCATTTAATTTTTCTGTTTTGTATTAAATTAATTTATTTGCAACCAAACTATAAAAGTATATGTACTAGCTCTAAACCTGTACCTACCTTAAATACGGCACAAAATTGTGCAGAAAAAATTTTGGCCAATTGAAAACATGTAGTAGTGTCTAGTTAAGTTATGAAATATGCAGGCTGGGCTGCAAAAACTCAAACCCTCTCTTTGAATGTCAATAACTCGGCAACTAATGGGCAGATTTTGATGCAGTTTCTATTAGTTTTCATATAAACTTGTTTCCTTTTATCTACAAAAATAACTCATTGATCAGTTTATAATATTTTTGAAACATCTAAAATGCTAGGAGAGGGTAGAAAAATATTTCTCCTGAACCAAATATTATAACTTTGTAATTAGTCAACACAGTTCCATTTTTGCACAATCCTGTCCATACTATAACCTTTTCTCTGTAAACTCTCTACAAAATGTTGTATAAAATGTTCTTGAAGATGTTTGTAGCTGCCTTTTCAGATATAGCAAGTTATACATAGTATAAGTGCATTGTTCCATTGATAGTTGCATTTTTAGGATTGAAAATATTAGGCATTGCATCTTTTGAAGACAATGATGATCATTAAGAAGTGTCACTGTATTATTGCTACTAATTACAAATCTTACATTAATTGACTAATTACCAAGTTGTGGAGTTTAATTCAGGAGAAATAGTTTGCTACCCTTGGGTGGCATTTTGGATGTTTCTAAGTCTCTAAGAATATTATAAATTGATCTGTGGGTACATTTCGTAGATGAAAGAAAACAAGTTTGTATTAAAACTAATAGAAGCTGCCATAAAATCTACCCATTTATTGCTGAGTTATTGACATTCAAAGAGAGGGTTTAGGTTTTTGTGGCCCACACTGTATAAATATTTGTAGCAATATGGATGTCTTACTTTTTATTGAAAAATATTCATATCATGCTGATAATATTATGAAGTGAATTACATTAATTTAATTTGTCTGAAGTATGTTATACTTTGAGTGAAACTAAATATTATTTTAGTTATTTATATATTTTATACTGGTAGAATACATGCATATGATTTAAATATGTAACATATGAAGTACAAATATAACAAGTCAACATTTTTAAGTATGTTGGTGGAACTTTTGTACTTTAGTTCCTTTGTCAACCCACTATTGAATGACCAGTGAAACAATAAGAATAAAATAGCTTTAAGAAAATGAAATGATTATGATAATAAAAGTCAAATTTTAAAAGTGAATCTGACAGAAAGTAGCTTTAACAAATAGTGGAGTTTGTATTTAGTACTTACTTTTGTAATAGCCTTATTTGTAAATGTTCATTTTACTGTAACCAACTGTACAGAGTGTTTTGTTGATTATTCAGCCTTCATTTTGTTGTCATTGGATGGAAATTATTTTTCTGAAGGGTGAATACCTATTTTCAACAAATGTTGGTATATGGAGAATGGTCTATGGAAAGATATTTAAGTGATTCCTGTATTAATATATCAAAATTTGTTCAAAATTGAATCCACATTTGCACACTTTTTTTATTATGTTGTATAGTGTCAGAGGAAAGAAAATAACCTTTTTCAACTTAACCCTAATGTAACCTAATAGAACCCTATTGTGACCCTAAAGTGCCCAGGAGGAAGCACATTAATGGGAGACAGGTTGTACAGTATAAACTAACTTTTCATAACTTTATCTTATAATGCACATTAACGGGAGACAGGTTGTACAGTATAAACTAACTTTTCTTAACTTTATCTTATAATAAACCTATTGAAAACCAGTTTCTACCCCTCAGGAAAAAATCCTATCCAATGACACCAAAATGAATCCTGTGCAATGAATAGAATGCTCTGTGCAGTTGGCCACTGTAAAGGTAATATTAACTGTATTAATACAATGTTTGATAATTAATAATTTATTACGGGATCTAACAATAACTGAATAGGTCAGATTTGACATTTCCTGGGTCAATTTGTAATTTATTTCTTTTGTGCACTTTGAAAATATCCTCAGCATCAGAGACAGTGACCCCTAAGTACTTCAATTGATTTACTACCTTTGCCCCATTTACTTCTACTGGTTTTTCTATATATTACTGGTTCATATTCCATGTGCATCTAATTTTTTCTTTCCTCTATAGTGTAGTAATTTTTCTATCATAAACAATAACTTTTGGAATTTTTTTGGCCAAACCTAGGATGTATAATGTCTCCTGGGCATTTCAAAATTGCAATCTTTTCCAGAAATATAAGACAGGTTTTAGTTTCTCACTATTAGAAGTGTTGCCTCCTGAGAAGAGAGAGATAGATGCCAGTATAGATACGTTTACAACAGCTTCAGATAATAAACATAGATAACTTTTTGAAAGTTTGAGAAATTCATCTGAAATTATTTTTATTTTACTTTGTCTTTTTTTTTAATATTAAGATTTAGGTTTAGGAAAGAAAAATTACATTTAGCCAAAAATAAGAGCTATGCAACTCTACAGTAAATTCTTAACTTTTAAAATTCTTTATTGATAGAAATTATCTTGCCAAAGTAATGGATAATCTTTCCTTATGCATTTCTTTTCATTCATGGTATTATAACCCCAATTTAAAAAGTAAATTATTGCTCTTCTTTATTTATAGTGAACTTTTGTTGTAAGTTTTGTCATCAAAAATTTGTATTTTATTTGACAAATATACAACGTAAATTTAAATTTAGTGAACATATTACTGACTTAAACATGGTAAAATGAAAATATTTAGATCAATGTGCCTGTAATCAGTATTCCCCTTTCCAGGTCTTGTGTTGTGACCTCAGCTCGTCTTTCATAGCTGCCTATGATGACTTGTACTGCTTGCAGCTGTTACATCCTGTCTCCTTGGCTTTGCTGCAGAAACTGCCTACTGAGGTATTGTTTGATGTAACATCGACTGTCTATACTCTGCATGTATTTTGATCAAGTAATGCATTTGAAATTGAAGTGAATTATTTGCAGTACAATAATCACTTGATAATAAAAGTATCATTAATTTGTTTTTGTAAATATTTGTGTGTTACAGGGATTGAAATTTTACTTCTTTAACTTATCAACTAGGGATTTGTTTGAAATTAGGCGAGCCTCCTTTAGTTGTTGATGCTTTTTAGAATTGCAATGTTAAGTTTGAAGTATATCTTGTACTTGATAACTATAAATCTGAGTTGAAATTGTGTGTTATTTTCTATGATTTAATGCAGGTCATAATTAATACTATTTTCTGTGTATTCTTTTTACTCTATTTTTCATTTCTACCTACAGTTTGCCAGGAAGACCCATCTTAGTCTGATATCAGTCTCTCCAGATGAGCAGCTCATACTCTGTGCAACAGTTTTGGGTGATGTAGTTGTCATTAAGGTAAGTATGTTGTTTGTGAAGTCTGCTCCTCTTTTTCAATTACATTTTGCTTCTTGTAACATTTGAAAATTGTGAATAATGAGGTAGTTTATGTTTGAAACTTGTTTTATTGAGAAATATTGAGAAAGATTTGCTGTTTAATCCTTGATTATATTTTTGAGATAAATTTCATAGATATTGTATATGCATGTTAAGTAACTGAAAAGTTTGAATGCAATTTTAGATTTTTCTTCAAATTTTCTCATTTGTCAGATTATTATTTGATAATTATGTATCCGTTTACTATAGTATTGCTTTAGCTAAAGTTTGACTGCTTTTTAATTTCTTGTTTAATGGCTTGTGTACTTGAATTTCAGTGCAAACCATTGCAGAAATTTATGGAAATTGGAATAATGATGTACCATGACCTTGTATACAGTCTTGCAACTTGAATTAGAAGTTATTTCAACTTCTTTCAATGGTATTCCAATATGTATTTGGTAATTCATTTATTTGTTGAAACATTTTGTTCATGTACAGTTCAGTATTTATATGAACTTTGTCTTCTTGTATTTTACTTCAAGACCAGCTCAGGCGACGTCATGTGTCGGGTCTGTGAGCACAGTGGGCACTCCATCTCCAGCGTTGTATGGCAGGCCTCGACTTGTGAGGAAGACAAAAGCTCAACTCTTGTGTATGTGGGAGATATAAGTGGCGTTGTCACCTTGATCAATGTTCCCACGACAAAGGTCAGTGGATCTCGAATTAGGCTGTGGAAATTTTCTGTACAACTACAGTCACTGCTAACATTATATTTTTGAATGTGTACTCATTTGAAAATTTTAATGGTACTCTCATACTTTGCTGTTAAATATTTTTGCAAAATCATTTGCATATTCCCTGTTGCTTATGATAGCTCCAGAATGAATAAAATGTTTTCTAATGGATGAATTAAATTTAGTATAAGATAGTAAACATTATCAGTCAACATTCCATCTTTTGCTTTCATGAGTCATGTATTCCTTGTGATAATTTTGAGATGCTAATGATCACTTAATGATCATTATTAATTTGGAGATCTTAAGGAGTATGTATATGAATATGTATTTATAGATTGAGCTAGATTTACTGCCAAGTTTGTTGTTTTGATGATGAGGTAAATGAAATACTAATAGCTTTTTAATCAAAATTGCCATCTTCAAACTTATCACAACATAACTGTTCTAAAACTGTTATGTTCAAACTGTTCCTCTTCCTACTCAATAGACTTGTTGGGTATTAGGTTGAGTCACATGTAATTTCTGTTCTTGTGAAAGATCATGATCACTGAAAGTATGGTTATTCACAGTTAATTGATTTCAGCTAATACATTTTTTGATGAAGCATTGACTGCATCTATTAAGCTGAAGAAATTGTCCACTAACATTTTTATTCTGTATACAGAATTTTTGTAGTGAACATATATAGTGAAATTGGTTGATGTAAAATGTATTAAATATAATAGATTGGGGTAGAACTGACAAATATTTTTTCTACAGGATTCCATGCTATTTTGCTCCATAGTACAACTTTACTGTTTATATAGGTTCCTTCCATACTTAGTTATTGGTTAGCTTGCATCAATGAATTATGAGTGTTTGCCACATGTTACTGAATAATTTCTTTACTGCTTAACTTTTTCAGGTATCTGCTATCTTCAAAACTGTGTGCACTCGACTTCTGAAGCTTGACTCGAGTGTGACACAACTGGACTTCCTGAATGGACAGCTGCTCGTATCCACTCTCTCAGCTTCTTTCATCTGTGACACGAGGAGGGAAGCGTTCACTAAAGTTGGCGAGAAGTCCCAGTCAGGAAAGTTTGGAGGATGCTTACTGAAGGTGTGGCCTTCGGCTGACGAGTCTACTTCACCACCTTCACCGAGCATGACGCAGCATTGTGCTAGCAGTAAAAGTAGCTGTAGTTCTTCTACTCTTACCGAGAACTTTGGATGTGATGACTTGAGAACTCTTATTCAACTTGAGAAGGAATATGATAATATACTTTACTCATATCACTTCCATACTCAGTCATTGAGTGTCATTCATTCTAGAGCGGAAATATCATATACTAACAATGAAAGAAAGCACATTTCATACATGGGTGAGAAGACAAACCGCGTGTGGGCAGGTCGGGCTCGTCCAAAGCTGAGCCCAGAGGTGCGATGCTTCAGCGGTCGACCCAAGGCTAGAATTTGGGAGTCAGACGTGAGTGGTCACGTGCTCAGGACTCACGCTCTCTCAGACGCGCTCTCGGTGCCGCCCTTGGTTGTGTATGACGCTGAAATGGACGGAGTGATCGCACAAAGTTCTATAGAGAATTTGAAGCCTGCTTCTCGTAATGGAATTATGCCTAATGGCGCCGTCAGCATGGAAGCGAAGGCTCGCGGTGTGGATAAGTGTACCTTTGAAACTCTATCGCTGAATATACCTAATTCGTCTGTTACTTTCCAGTCCACTTTAGCGATTTCGTTCAGTCAAATTTTGGGTTTCCAAAACAAGTTCTTGCTGCTGGTATGTACTGAGGGATTATATTGTTATGATTCCTCCTCATGTGCCATTATTTTTCACTTGAAAATAAGCATAGATGGGAAAGTGAAAGCTTGCGGTAATAACTTGCTCGTTTCTTCTGAAGGAATCTTCACAAAGTTTGCAATCATGAGTCCTGAAGTTGGCATTCTTGCTTTACATTCAATGCATCTTCTGAAGAGCTGCGCACATCTCGCCTTACAACATTTGAATCTCTTCGAACATTCCAGCGTTCTGTGCAGAGTGCGCAACCTCGTAATAAGAGATATTTTGTCAGTTCTGACCGACGCGAGTGACAGGCAAAAGTTAGAGAAATTACTCGATCGTTTAACTCAAAAGTTAGAGCCCAGATCCTTGGATGAATTATTGCCTTGTCAAGAAAAAGTGATCAATATCACAAATCTAACTGCTGTTTCAGTTAGTAGATCAAGTCATGAACAAAATTTGCCCAGTAAATCTATAGAGTCTGTTAACCAAGTTTGTGCTGATGAGGCTGTTGATAAAGAATTGGATGTTCATTTGCCTCTACTTCGCCCAAGACCTGTGCTAGGAGTGGGCTGTAGCGGCTTAGTACATCTTTCATCTTATCGTCCTTCTGGCCACACTGTTTTCCAAGATTTGGTTGAAAGTGTTGCTTCTAATGTACCATCATCCTCTTTATTGTCAGCATTCTCTTCAAAAGTTACTGCTGCGGCAAAACGATCGTTTGACTCCGTTACAACAAACTTCAATGATGTGTCACCGCACCTAGGTAACGCGAGAACCCATAGTGTTGACAACTTTGATGGTTCACCAAACGGAAACGATAATTCAAAAGACAACGATGCACGTTTGCCTATCCAGGAACGTGCTTTAGAGGACGTCACCAACCGAGATTACAACATGTGGGTGAATCACTCTGTGAATTTATCTCGACCTGCCTCTGACTCTCAGGATGGGACTCCCAATTCTTGCGAAGATTCGGTAGGGGTTCTGAGTGAAACTGACGATCTCATCGTTTTCAGAAGTGTACGTAGAAAAAAGAAGACCCGAAATGCACTTCGCAAGAAAATGGGATTGAAGAATTTCAGTCGCTCCTCCCCAGTTGCTTCCAGAGAATCGATTGTGTCAACCTCCTCGAATGAAATGCCCGAAGATGTACTTTTGGGGCTTGTCGAAAAATTTTCCATGAAAACTTCTACATGCAAGAAAGAAATTCACTCTATGTATGATCCGTGTACTCTTACACTTTGGTTATCCGAATTCATTCAGTTTTTGAAAGCACTGTACTCTTCTTCTACCAATGGGCGTGATAGTGCTGATGATGATCCTATGTCTGATCTGGTTCAGCTCGGTAAACTAACCAGCAACCACACGAGTTTGCAGAGAAACATTTCTTTCCTTCTTGTGCTCTGTTTAAATAATAAATTATCAGTTGATTGTGCGCTACCTGAAAATGGTATTAATGCCAACAAGACTAGTGTTAATTATCATTTTTTAACAGCCACTCGTGAGCGAGATTTGGATGATTTCTATGCTCGTTTATTTGCCAGTGCCCATGACATTATTGACAAAGAATTTATTATTAACAACTCCTCTGCGCCAGCTTTGTATTCTTTCTTGAAAACCTGGCGTGTGCTTCTAAGTTCCATGTGTGAGGACTGTGCAGCTGTTATTGTGGTGCAGCCGCCTCCTATGATCGACATTCTACCAGCGTTAGACTTCAGCAGGTACCAGAGGCTCACTGTCTTGACGAGGAGTTTGTTTCAAGATGGCGTTTCTGGGCTGTGCAAGGCAGCCGCTAAGCTGCGCCATTCTGCTACAGTCTTCGAAATGTTAGTGGTGTTCAAATGTCATTCCTGGCCCAGCTGGAGTTGCAGTCACAGCTCACCCCAAGATAGTGGTGATCTTGTTGAAGTTCTGTATCTCTACCTTAGCAAAGTATGCATTTGCTCTGAAACGCAAGCAAAGTATTTGCAGGTGTGGAGCTGCTCTCGACAGATGCAGTATGATATCATTCACTGCATTCTAAAGAAAAAAAAGCACCTGCTACACTCGTGCCCGTGCGGTGCTGCCCTGCCCGCCACTCTACCACTTGACGCAGTAGTTTCTCTACTCCGCACCGTAGTGACTGGGCCTCTGTACGACCCTGCAGAGGTGTACGAGCTGTGCCTGACCTTCCACTATTGGCGTGGCTGTGCCCTCGTATTCCTCCTGCACGAGTTAGGCGAGGTGTCCGAGTGCATGCCCACTGTCCTGCAGAGCTGCTCTGCTGAGGCATTAGCCATCTTATTGCAAGCCATCCAACCGTCACACGTGCCTCAGTTGTTGTCGTTGCTGAGCTGTATGTCCGATGGAGTACAGCCTCTCGACCTGAAGTGCTACCATTGTGGCGCTGTGAGCTCTGTGCTTGGAGAACTTGCAAAGCCCACGGTGAACTCAACCACTACTACAGACCCGGAAATTTCAGTTCCCACAGTCGACGCCACTATGTCCTTCAGCGAGCTGCCTTCTGCTCAGCGAGACTCTGAGAATGGTGAGAAATGTCATTTCTGTTGCAGGTGCCATAACTTGCAAACTTCTTTTGATATATTTTAAACGAATACCTGTTTTCGAAGGCTAGTACAGACAAAAAGTGAATGTCGGTTCACATTTTGGTAACAGGTCACTCGTTGATACTCTGTTAGAATTCATTATTGTCGTTAAACTTAAAATTTTAAATTTTGAATATACAACCATCTCCTTGAGGGGAAGATGATGACACAGTACTTGAAAGAGGGTGTAGTGCAAACAAATTCGGAGGAGCTGCGTTAGATGGCGTGTAACGTGTGACTCCTCCACACACCAAAGTAACAAGTTGTTCGTATGACCTTCATTACTTAGTGTTAAAACAAAAACTAATGAAGGAACTGATGAGCATTTCTCTCGCTATGTGTAACCTGCATCTTTCGTCAGACAATACTCCTCATGATTCGGGATGAGAAATTGGGATCTGCATACTTCAACATAATACATTGTATTATTATAACATCGTGGAAAGCATTCTACATGTTTATGATGGCTTCTTTTTTATTTTGGACGTGCATTAAAAATGAAATTCACATGCTCTGTGTTTGTCACCACCTCATTTTGAAGTTGTCTCTTCTTCTTCCGTGTGAGTAGCAAATGCCTCTGTCCCCATTCCGGATGTGTAACTCAGGCCAGCCAGACCCACCTTGTTAAGTCCGTGCCCTCTCATGCAGACTGTTTGCTGCCCTTGCCTGAGCTGTGGGCGCGATGTGTGGAGGCCGCTGTGGGTCTGGTGGGGGGTGCTGCTGTGCTGCAGCTGCTGCAGGACCTAGTCTGCAGCACCAACATCCTGCCGGGAGTAATCCCGACCTGGTAGGCTAAACTTCACTCATGTTGTTGCTTGTTTTGCGCTTGGATACCCTAAATTCTGAGGTTGGCAATGTTGTATTCAGCATAGCCTGTGGACTCTTGTAACAGAATTATTACAGTTTCTGAAATGGTGTTTCCATTTCTTGCCTGTATCCTTTTGATTTAACATGTTTCGAGTCGTGAGTAATATGCAGCTTCCTTACTTGATCAGATTTTATTTTAGGCAGACTTTCCGTTTTCAATCACGGCACTTGTGTCTGAAGGCATTCTGTGAAGCAACGCACAAAACTACCAAATGGCTTGACTATTGAAATTATTTATATGCGTTGAAATCAGCAATTTGATATCCTGAGAACATGGCGTAGGCACGTGCGTTCAGCCTATTTGTAGCTACGCATGTTGACCCCAAACGTGATTGCTGCGGAGCGATCCTCGTGCTTGTGCGCTCGCGCAGCTCTGCACCACTACATCGAGAATGAGTTAATGAATCATTACTTTGTATATTGAAACGAGTACGTGGGAGAGATTTCATACAGTATAGATTAGTTTTGTCCAGCCTAAAAAGATGAATTTTATTATCTTACCTATTCTTGAGTGTGGTAAAGCAAAGCCTTATATTTAATTAAATATCCTTGTTAATGTTGAATTCAAATGCCATGCTCTTGATGTTGGTTGAGAAACACTTTGGTATGGAGTTATGTTTTCTGCATCCACTAATAATTCTGTGGATTATATTAAGGTTAAACTAGAGTTCCCTCACTACTACTAAGTAACTTGAGTTACGTGTTTCACCTTTGCTTCACCACGGTAAGTGCTCCAGAATGCCATTCTGCTTTTGATTTGCAGTTACCTTCAAGAATGGTTGGTCTCAATGGGTGTTATCTCTCTTCAGTGTTTTTTATTCTATTTATTGTAATAAGTGTAATTATGATTTCCTGTTTGATTTTTAAGGAAATTTTTAATTTCAGTTTGATCTAATTTAGTACTACTTCTCGAAGTAGAGCACCATTGATCAATGTTTTGCTATTATGGTGTAAATTGGGCTATATTGAGAACTTGTTCAAATCTTCATAGTCCAAACATTTCTTCAACATGGTATTTGTTGGGCACACGTTCTTAATCGTTTATTTTTGCTCAACTTCTCGATTGTCTACTTGATTTCATAATTGCTTTTAGTGTGTGCTTCATGTGCACAGGCACTTAATAGTTCTCTGCCCTAAAACAACTTCCTATTTGTTTTGTATCCTTGAATATAGGAAGTTGTTTTGTATCCGTGGCTTGAAAGCAAGCCACGGTGGCAGTGAGAGGGGAATGTAGAGTGGAGACTTCACTTAATTAATATGCGCTAGAATGTATAGCAGAAACGTGAAGTCCTGCCTTAAGGTGAACAAATTGTGAGGATGTCACCGAATCTGTTCCAGTTCACGCAACAAAAATTGCAACTTTCCTCCATCCCTTACCAGATTTTTGGCCGAGTGGTAAAAAAAAATTCGTAGTACTGGGTATAGCAGTTAAAATAATTGTTTGGCATATTGAAAACTTAATGTTTTCCGTTATCCTTTTGTTTTAATGTTCATTTTCATTTGGTGTTTGTTTGTGGGAGATGTTCACTTGTTTGTGTTTTAGCTATACTCTGTGTGCATTTTCTTTTCGTTTTCATATAACTTCGATCATTTCCGTGATTCTTCCCGGTTGTACAGTTTATTACTTTTCTCACGGTGGGATTGAGTTTGCGTTTTTATTTTAATTTCATTAGCGTGTACCGCATGCTGGTGGTTGTGTGCACGATCCCGCTCGCTGACTCCCCCCTCCTGCGGCGGTCCTGGCTCTGTGACACGCGGGGTGCTGCTGCCCTGCCCCTCCAGGTGAGTGGTGCTGAGCTCCCTTGCTGCGGGTGCATCTCCTACCGAGTTGGCAGAGAAAATGCTGCCGTTTTGGCAAGCGCTGTGGATGTCGCTTAACTGGACACGTTCCTAATTTTTTTCTATTCAGCTGTGTTTTTGTGTGTGCTGCACTTCTGAATTTTTGTTTCACGCACGTCATGTTATCGCTCATATTTTCTGAATTAAGCTTTATTTCCCAAAAGACTGTTGAAATATTGCTAAATTTTTCACGCTATTTAAAGGACTAATTGAGGAAGCATGTCATCCCTGAGCGCAATGTTGTCAAATATTTCCTTCACTGGATGGCGTCGATGTATTTATGTGAGTCGTAATTTCTCTTTCATTTCCAGGAAAAGCGTCGCATTCTCCGACGTGCGCGGGAAAAGTGGATCCGGGACTCGAGCGTGGACTCGCTGCCCCCTGCTGCCTCCGCTGCTGGTGGCTCTGTAGACACCGGTGGTCTTGCTGGAGGTGCTGTGGACCAGGGCGGTCGTACGAGGAGTTCTGTAGACACAGGTGGTCTTGCAGGAGGTGCTGTGGACCAGGGTGGTCGTACGAGGGGTTCTGTAGACACCGATGGTCTTGCAGGAGGTGCTGTGGACCAAGGCGGTTGTACGAATGGTTCTGTAGACGCAGGTGGTTGTACGAGGGGTTCTGTAGACGCAGGTTGTCGTACAAGTGGTTCTGTAGATGCAGATGTTACGACAAGCACCAGCTCCGATGGTATTGCTGTTGTGGAGGACACCACGCCCAAAAGCGATGGCAACACTGACTTAAACGGCATAGCAATTGGAGTGGCTGGTAAGTGCCTAATGTCATCCTGTCCACCAACAGAACAAAAACTTCCCGCGGCTGTGAACTGTGAACTTCATAGAGAAGCGCACTCTTCGCTTCCTTCGGAGAGTTCAAAGTTACGGTCCCGTTTGTGCGTAGACTCCCGCAATGAGCGCTACTTACAAGAAGTAGAAGCGCGTTCCTTCACCGCTTCAGAGGCTCTAGTTCCCTTGTCTGGTGCGAACTCGGCTTGCATGAAGTGTCGACACAAGTATTGGCCGTCAGAACCGGTCTTTGGTGTGCGCCTGCGAGCTGAAGGTGCTGACTGCATCACCTGCAACCTGCCCCTGTCGCTGCCCTCCTTGCTAGCGCCTGGCCAAGCCTCCAGCGCCTCACAGCAGAATCAGCTTCACGCGCTAGCCAACCTTCACAGTAATATTCGTAGCATTGCTCGCAGTCGCTTAGTGCACAGAGTCCATTATTCAAACATAGACTCTATTTTTAGTGCAATCGTTTGTGCCTTGGAGTACAAACCTGAAAGTATTCCATGGAAAGTGCACGGTGACCACCGAGCGCGGAATTCGACTCCAGGTTGCATCACTGTTGCTGGGAAGGACGTCTGGCGTTCAGTGAACCGCTACAGCGCAGCTCGTAAGGAGCTGGAGATGGTGAGTGTGGACCGTGGCAGCGACTGCCATGCGTCTCGTCATGGACAGGCGATGGATGCCCTGCGTAAAGCGCTGCTCGAAGAAAATTACTCGTGGCTCTGCAGGTCAAATGGCCGAGTTACAGGGCTCCTGGTGCGGTGGTGCTCCCATGCTGCTCACGCCGCGTGTCTCCACTCCCAAGGGGTTAACTTTACCTGAGTAGGTCTCAATTATTGACAGCTGTTGGAGAGCTTTGGTTGAAATTATTCACAGTTACAGAAGAACTTGAGGCTGAGCAGGGTTTTATTTTCGCCCAAGATTGAGGTAAACGCTTTTCCGTTGCAATACTTTGATAATAAGAGCCGTTTTATAATTCCAAAAGCTGAATGAAGACAACCCAGTCGCTTCACAGAATCACAGAAGCATTAGCACTTAGGGTAGTTTTTTATTGTAGTTGTGTGAGCTCGAACCATGCTCGGTTGGAGGGCTCGTCAGCTGTCCAGTTTACCTCTATGTTATAGCCGTTCCTGCTCTTCTCTGTCACCCATACTTCATATAAAAGCAGTAAGCAGTGTCCGAAATGAGACCTAGTACGGGTCCCTAGTCAACGTTTGTCTCTGGAGCATTTATGATCTTCTATAATTGTTGCCGCCCAAGTTTTCACCATTTCTGCTGCATTCGATGAGGCGGCGCAGAAGTTACACTGAGTCTGCAGTGGCTCTACTCACAACCACCACTCCTGATTATCTTATTTCTCTTGCAGTCCGTGCATTTCTCCTGCTCTGTCCGCTGTGGTGTTGCTTGAAATGTCTCCACTTCTGCTTAGTTTATCTTGAAGTGAAAAGATGTTCAACTCTGTCATAGTATTCCATGACTCAAATTCCGTGTTTTATGCCTACGTTGTATTTAAGTGCTCTGTGTATTTTTAAGACTTATTGCCAATTTCTAGTGGAATGAAAGTATTCATTTACAAGTCAGCTAGTGCAATACTCGTGACATAACTGCCTCTAGTCATGTTTCTTGTGCTCATGTAGCGTATTAAGGAAAACGTTCACTGTCTTGTGCTGCTTTACATTCACTTTGTGGGGTTCTTGTTGCCTAAATCAATAGTGCTGCAATGATGGATTTGTCGTGCGGATATTTTCCTTTTATTTTAACTATGCTGTTGTGTAGCTCTTGGTTAATATGGGACAAATGAATGCGTAAGCCTACTAATGTTGCAGGATTGATAATTCCTGCAAAAAAAGTTGGCGAAGAGGATTATGTGAGAAGTAGAATAAATAGAAAATGGCCCCAGCTACGAATCAAATGATTCATTCTTGGAGCAACCGTGAAATTCTGCCTCGTGTGATCTAAGACATTGGTTGAGGGTGACCAATGTACGAGAGAAGGGTTACTCAGCAAGAGGGTGACCAATGTACGAGAGAAGGGTTACTCAGCAAGAGGGCCACCCCTCCTCTATGGATCAGACAAAACCTGCTGCACAGTGGTGGCACTTTGAATTGACTGTGCTCAGTCAAATCCTGGTGGGTGAAACTAAATGACAAGCGAGGTTGGGCAGCAAAGAACTTGACAATTAAGGTTGAGAGTTGACGTGTCACAATGTCAACTTCGGGCTCGTGATTGTGACAGAATTATGGTGAGCCAACTCTATTTAGCCGAACTGGCGGCCCCATTTTGTACTAGGTTTATATGGGCTCTAGGTATCACTCTGTATTTTGCGTTGGCTGAAGCACCTGCTTCTGTAGTTGAGTTGGGGTGCCAGTCTGCTCTGGTATCGTCTAGCACACACACCTTAGTTCGTAATATGGGTTTAGTATTTTGCTATGTTGAACAAAAGTTGCAGAGTCATGACTTCGCATTGCAAACATTCGGAAATTTTTCTTTTCCCATTCACTGAAGGTTTAAGTTGGCTGTGCAACTGACCATTTTATATGAATATATCGTCTTTATCGAGTGAATTGATAGTGCTGTTTTGTACGAAGTGCTATTTAGTAAGCGATGTCTGACGTATCGTAGGTTCCTTTTTCATTTTTTTTTTCACCTTGAATTACGTGTCCTTGACTGCTTCTTTCTGTTAATTGAGTTTTACACCGCATGTACTGTGTTCCTTCCAGGTGGCTAATTGGTTCAAGAGCTTGTATAATCCACGAGCTCACTTGGACCTGGGGGTAATATTGTGCTGGTGTGCTGTGATGGTGAGAGGATCCGCCTCTATGTAAATTGAACCTTCTTCTTTGCCACTTGCTCAAAAAGCGTAGCTCCCTTTAACCCTTTTGAGTTCTGGACATTGGAGATTTTCTAATTTACTCACAATTTGACAGCTTTGTCATCCCAAATGAGAAACTAAACTCAGGGACGTCCGCTTAGCCCTCAGGAAGTTAACGTGTCAAATATGTATCTTAACTGGACCAGGAAAGCTCTCGTCGTGTCTCAGTCACTGTTATTTCATTTCCGTGTTGGCCAATTTCTAATGAGATCTGATTATTAAATAACTGAAAAATCGTGACGTTCTTGATTGTTCATTATTCTCCTTGGGTGGGTTTACCTTGACCTTACGATCCTGATGTCTCTAGTACCAAGACTAATTTTTATGCAACAAGCTCAAAGTGGTACTTGTTTGGGAGGTTCTGGTTTATGGCATCAGGAGTATCCAATTATTCATGGAATAAAACTCAGTGAATTTTATTCATGTGTAAAATTTATCTTTTACAAATTAGCATCGTGACAGCTCAACACCTTATTTATACCCTAAGTGAGCAGTTTTAGCAATAAATTTTAATGAAAGGGGTAACTTTTTCTTGCGCACCATATTTGGAGAGTTAAGTGTGCTTTTGGAGGGTCCTGATGTCTCGATGGAGGAGGGATTTCTGAGCACGTTCTAATGACCGCCGCTCCCGGCCTCTGAGCACAGGGTGAGAAACACTTGTGGTTAATGGGACCGACTGGGTCACGAGTTAATAAAATGTATATTTCTTATTTATGTGGGCGGTCTGCACAGTGTATCTTGATCTAGTTTCTATGATCCTGTGGCTGCCTTGAATCGTCCATTTTTTGATGTGATAATTGCTGCTGGTGAGACACGTTTCTTACAGTTGCCGATTTTTGGGCAATTTGAGTTTTTTTAATCGCAAAAGGGCAACAGGTACAACATGTTGTACTAAGGGATGAAGCTTCCCTCCCTGTGTGACAAGCTTCTTTTGCATCAACAAATGAACTCTAAGACCCAACATAATTTTGTTCTCGTCCAATATCTGACCGCGTCAGAATAAAAATCGCAGCCAGGGCTTCCTACTTGAATTAAGTGTTCCTTGTTATTTCAGCATAAAAGTTAACTTATCCCTCTTCCCTGCCAAGAACTGTTAGAAGGAAAAGACTAGCCACACCTGCTGCTGTACTCAGGTCCAGGGTCATATAAACCCATCTCACTTCTGGATGGGGCCGGTTTCTGGCGCCTGTAGGGTGAGATTAGTGAGGGTTGTCGTATTCTATGGGGACTGGCGACCCCCAAGGAGCATTGTTAGGATACCTTAGGTGTATCTAGGCCTTCGGGACTTTTATCGTTCGTGCCCACCTTACTTCTTTCTAGTTTTACTTCTTCGCTATCTCTTCTTGGTCTTTTCTTCCTTTTTTTTAATAGCGGTTTTGTGTACACAGGGAATCCGGTGTGGAATCATATTTTTGCATAGATTCCACGTTTTCTACTGTCCATACTAAATGATCCCTTCTCTTCGATCTTTTTGCATCACATTTCATGTGGATTGGGAACTTTAAACGAACACATTATCTAATGAAAAAGCTCCCATTTTTCGGCTTTGACGGATCGTACCCATTTTTATGTCCCGTATTGACTTCTGAAGAGAAAAGGTAAAGTATGGGCTTAGATTTGGTCTAAGATTCAGTGTTCCTAATTTATTATGAGCTCAGTTTTATACATATGTATACCCCTGTCGAGGGCATGGCATAGGCAATAGGGTTAGGTTTGCCTATGGCATGCTATGGGGAGTGACGTTTTCAGGGGGAGCCACTGTTTGGTTACCTCAGCTATAGGTAGGCCTTCGGGATATCTGTATTTCTTGTCCACTGTACTTCCTTCAATTTTAACCCCTTCTCTATCTCTTTGTCTTTTCTTCGTCTACATTCTTAACTTGCTGTATCTGTGCGCAGAGGATAGTGTGTGGGAACACGCCTTGTGCGTAGATTCTCTCCCCGTTCTCTATAGTCCATACAAAATAGTCCGTTCTCTTCGCTTTCATTAGGTCACATTTCCTGTGGTTAGGGAGCTTCAAACTTACTACAAATCTAATCTTTATTCTTCAGATCCGACTATACTGAAGCCCTGTTTGTAAAGAAGGAATATTTCTTCTTTTTCCCTTTCGTAAAATTTAAATCCATCGACACTTTGGTAGCTGCATTAAAAAATAAGTAGAATTCGCTACCATCAGCAGCAGAGGGCAGACAGCACGACGGGGATACGTCATGTGGCTCACACAGTCAACGAAGCTCCTGCCTCGCAGCCTCGTCTCTGCAGGTGAGCATACGTCTTCCATAAATGTCTTTTTATGAAGTAAACTCTACGTAAAATGTACGCTTGTCCCCTCATTTGGATGCGTCGTGTGGAGTGGAGTCTGTGTCAGTAGGATACCCGCGGTCTTGCGAAGCCATGCCGAGGCCCCATGCGTCACCCTCAGGGCCTCCCAGCGTTGTGTGCAGGGCCTCCCAGTGTTGTGTGCAGGGCCTCCCAGCGTTGCGTGCAGGGCCT
>VOMN01037454.1:0-70866 GCA_014899125.1 Orchestia grillus
TGGGATATAATAGTTAATCTCTATTAATTAAAATACTGCGATAGCCCACCTGGAGCAGCTCGTTTCAGTCGGTAAACTGAGTTGCTGTACGTGAGTTTTGCCAGTCCGCAAATGCGGGAGAGTGGGGAAATAAAATTCTAAGTTAAATCAGATCAATACTAGTTGGATTAATTGCGCTTAGTCTTCTAGCTCGTTCGCTCTCTGGTTAATGTGAGCTCATTTGAACGACTAGGCAGCTACTCATGAGATAAAATTCTCACGGTCCCCTTTTAACACGTTTTGTTATTTTACTGTACTTTCCACCCGGCGCATAAATGCCCTATTAATTAATTTATGATATATGATTATAAAAAAAAGAGTTTCATTTCCCCCTCGAAGTATCGTTAGGTCTCTGCGCGACCTGACTGCACGGCTGAAGCTACCCAGACGTAAACGCGGAAAAACTCGCTGCACACGAAGCTGAATAAGAATAAAATATCAATCGAAATTATCTGCTAGAGGCCGTAATATATACACAATGATCACACGAATTCCATCCCTATCGTCAAGCATGGAGGAAGTAGTATCATGGTGTGGCACTGTTTTATGGTCCATAGTGTCTGTAACAGAACCCCACATCATTCAAAGAATAATGAAAAGTTCCAAGCACAGGCAGATACTGGAGCAGAAGCTGTTTCAGAGCGCAAGGAAATTTTACCGCCGCGTAAGTGGATCTTTCAGGAAAACAATGAGCCCAAACGTGAGACTAAATTAAAAGATGGATCACAAATAAGAAAATAAGTGTCCTCCCGTGGTCTAGTCGATATATTGATCTTAATCCTATTGTAAATTAGTGTCGAATATTGAAAGCTGCTGCGCACAGCAGAAGTCCAACGAACCTTGCGGATTGGAGGATCATTTGCATGTAAGCATGAAACAAGCTACCACAGACGGAACGTCAAAAGTTAGTTTTCAGTTACAATAATCGTCTCCATGCTGTTACTGCGAATAAAAGGCAAGCCACTAAATATTTAAGGCTTGTCATAGTTATGGCCAAATACCGTAGTCACTTCATTTTTTCGTAGTTGATTTTCTGGTTGTCAATAAGCGTTTTATTTTTTGTTGAACTATTCTTGTAAAAATGTGTCCTCTGAACCACCAGTACTCTTCACACCAAACTAGCGCTCGAAATTTTGAAATATATCAAAAATAGAGTTGTTCAAATGTTTATGGCCAAGTATTGCACTTCAGATTTCTCCGCCTGAAATCTCATTTCCTTCCTTTTTTATGCTCGAGTGTGTCAGCTACTGGAAATCCATGGTTGGGCTATTGTCGACTGGAAGGGAGGTCTTTGAGACTTCTGTCGAGGTCAATTTGATTGAAAAGAATACCGACCATTTTGTTACGAAACAATTCCACAGCTGTGATAATGATATCAGGTCAATTTGAAAACTAGACTATTCGGATCTTCGAAAGCTTCTAAACCTTAAAGCCATCCCAAATACTTTGTCGACCCAACGGCATCACTGATAAATAGCGATCTTCTCGCAGGACTATTCTAGCACACTCGTACAGTCACTTTAACTAAGATATGTTAGCGCATCTAAGTGCTAGGCTTTAAAAATATAGCATAACATTTTGGCTGAAAAGATTAAGTCCTCGTAAATTACGCAAATTTTTACTACGCAAATATCTCTAAATCTTACTGTTGAAAGCACGATTAGATTTTATTCAGTAGTTTTAAGTTGAAGCAAAGTTATTCACTCGATTCCAAGAGTTTCTTAAAAATCATTAGTCGCTGCTAGTGTAGAGCTCTCAAAGGCCATAAAGTTTATTTAATCACCAACGTTGTCTATCGGCATTATTAATTTACTAGGCTGGTAAGTGGTCGTCCAGGACAAGCTAGCTGAAATTGGCAAAGGTTCTTTGCACACAGGCATTGATTTCAATTATTTTGTAACACGGCGAGTTTTGGACAGTTTTCGCCGTTACAACAGTTGAAGTCAATCTATAAGGAAAACCTGGGATTGAATTGGATTTAAATTAAAGTTCGTGCACTACTGCTCGGTATTGCATGAACATCGCAAATGCCTTGAAGCTACCTAATTTTTGAATTATGGGAGGGGAAGTTCATTATTTTGTGAATGTTTCCAGTACAGTATAGCAAAATAATGGTTCAGTATATGTGTCCACTGTACATGCATACGTTACAATTATAATTCTATCCTAGATCTCGAAGCTTCATCATGTTCAAGTTTAGCAAATGACAATTTGATGGCCAGAAATATTCCCCGTGTTGAAAGCTAGAGAAAATATGATGTCGTTAGTCTCATGCTTGAGTTGCTTGTACGTTTTGGCTTTTGGATGGAAGTGCTTACAAGTTTCAGCATAAATCATTAAAAACTGATAACGAATAGGAAATTCTACAGATGGGAAACGATCGTACATACTTGGTTTGCCCCTACATTCTGTGCAGTTTGGTACCGATGAAAATACTACTCAATATTTTTGTTATCAAAACGTTATCAGTCATATAAGTTCAAATATTTGAAATTATAATCAATTTCCAAACGCACTTTTTGGGAGCATCTCAAAACTGTAGCATAATTACACTTAGGTATTCGACTCACTCGTCCCTCAGTCGTCCGCTGTAAGCAGTCTTACGTCAATGCACGTCATCTGAGGAGACCATCGTTCCACCCTTGCTCGGCCTGTTTTTTGTAAATGCTCGCTCCACGCAGCCGCGGATCGCTCAAGGAGGCCGCGCAGGGAGCTATGACAGGTGCTCACCAGCTTCAATTAAAAAAAAAAGTGTTGCGCGGGGCCACCAATGGCTTACTGGTCAGATTTTCCGATGAAAGATTGCACATTTTGCCGATGCACTCATGTCTCGACGCACTCATATCATACAACATTAATCACAGACAGTGAGTGTGCGAACTGGCGTGTTCCATCGAGAGTACGACTTCTGTTACGCATGTACATGTAAATACTGGAACAAATTTGTTGTGACCCTCGCGTAAATTTGAAGAGGACTAACATCCTATGAGGCAAAATTTCAAAATACTACGATGAGTACTATGGGTACAGTCATTCACAGAAAATAAATGATGTCTTTTACGCTGTAAAATTATCAGATGCGATACGAAATACTGTGCAAGAAGGATTGTTTTTGCACAGAGAATCGAGATATTTCACTTAAGCAGGACAAACACTAATACATGTACTTCGTGCACAACGCTTTCAAAGTTGTGAAATAGCCCCCTTTTGGACTAGAGAGGCCTGGAACTCCACTCATCTTGTTTGACGGGAAAACGTGAATTAAAGCATGCAAGGTGGCTGTTGAAGCTCAAATACAAGCATCTGAATGTCTGCTCAAATGTTTGATGAATAAATGTACAACAGCTTAGTAGCTTCATTAATTTCATCTGCCTAGACTATGGAGTTTGTTATATATCGTGGTTGTAAATATGGAAAAATTATTTCAAAGATTACTACTTCCAATTGGCTTACTCTAGAAAATTGATCATTTATATTTATCTATAGTGCGAGTCTCTCTTAGGCTTTCAAATTTTTTCGTAAGTTCCCAGTAACTACCGACGTACCATTACATATTGAAGCAGAAATAACATGTTGCTGACCTATGTCAAAAATAAAAATATCCTTATAATTGAACGTATTCTTCTCTTTGAAACATAACATTTTTCAGAGATCTGTTCAGTACAATACATCAAACTGTGCATCTAATACCCGTCCCAATCAACTTGCTCACGTATGATTTTGTTGACTCCATGTGGATATTTACGAAGTATCCGAAAACAAAATGAAATGAAATTTTTTGTAGACATGTTGTAAAGAAACAACTAATAGAAGTTAAAACATTTGACAACGCCGAACAGTTTTAGCCCAGAGCCATCAAGCCGCCCGCTCGTATTCGGGGCACTGGAACTTAACCGTTGGGCGAGCGTGTAGATCAAAGCATCGATGATCAGAGAGAGTATAGTACAAGACTTTTATTTTCTTTAGATCGTAATTTTTTGTCCAGAGACTCGAAATATTAGTTTTGAATTCAATATTGCCGTGGTATATGTTTGAAGAGATAAATTCTTTTTCGAAGCTTCGCACAGCTTTCATTCTGTACAAAATTTCAAACTCTTTTTTTTTTTCGACACCAATACGTGGTTCTGTTTTATAATATCGAACAATCAGTAAGTGAGAGGTAATATTGAACTTTGAATAATTTTGATAGCATGATTTAGCTGAAGACGACTTGGATATATAACTCGCGTGTTGTTTGGCAGAACAACAAAGTAGTTAAGGTTAAAATACATCTTCATTGACTTCTTAACTGTTGGAGACGACTTCTAATGAGTAGATTTAGTGATGAAAATTTATAAAAAGAATGTTTGGCTGCAAGAATTCGTATATCGAAGACTTTTTGATGAATAGGCTCAACTTGTATGTACCCGTCGTTGAAAATGTTCTAATTCAATGAACGCAAAACAACTCTAATAAGTTCGCGGGGCTAACTCTGTAATGTAGTCGTTTCGATTGGTACCTAAGTCCTCAGTAGTTCATACTCAACGAATGAAGTTTACCCTGATCAATTAATCATGCAGAGCATACTCATCCAGGAGGGCGTGAGGCGTTTTCCCGTGACCTCAGCGGCTCCTCTTGCAGTAGTTTGTATGTGTTCGGCACTGTGGCACAGCTACTGTGAAACGAACTAACACCGTAAACTACCTTTGTAAAAGTTGAATAGGCTTAGGACTTCACGAAAGCCGTGATTCGCTGGTGTAGTCTATAAAACTTCTAGTGCTGAGTACTCTGTCGCAAGCCATGTTGTATTAGGTATCTTCTCCTACATTTATGAATTTAGAGCATAAGAGTGAATCTGTAGAGCTCAACAGAACAAAGAAACTGAATCGGATTGGGAAACATCCAAGTTGCCATAATGTTATTGTAACATCAACGTTGTAAAATGCCTGTAACAAAAGTAATAATAAAGAACTGTGTATATTTACACGATACTCGTGAAAGACCTTTGAGTAAGAGGTTGTTGTGGTATACATGGATCTCTAATTTGATGAAAATTAATTAAAATGTGATTGAAAAAAATCAGTCCATGCGAAAATCAATAAGCATCCCTTCAACAAACCCTTGCAGGAAAACAAAATTGGGAAAGTTTTGTGTGACTTGACCGCAGTTCAGTGCAAGTGATGCATTTTAGATGTTCTAACGTGTATACATAACTCTAAAATCAGAGGAGTTACAAACGTTACAAAATTGTTCTGAAAAATTGTACAGTATATGTTCCTCCTGATGGAGCATTTGCTTTCCATAATTATCAGTTCTGTTATTGAGCGCGCCAACTTTCATTAGGGGCTTATGATACCAAATGCGAAAAAAATCGCAGCTGCAAATGAAATGCTTTTTTTCCATTTTGTATGGCATCCATACAAGTTCAATATTCAAAAGAGAAAGGATAAGACATTTTATCTATTTATCAGTTTTATCCAGTCTCATCGTAAAATAAGTTTTCCTTCATTTCTTTTTAATTCTTTTATTCACTAATTTACGTACGTCGATTATGGTTAATGTTCGTCGCATTCCAACTCTTTCTTTCTCGTTGAAGTATTTTGAACTGCTGCAGTATACGCACTGTGCTGCCGTTGACATGGCTGCTCCTCAGGGTGACTGCCTAACGTGAACCCTTATTAGCCATATGAAGAAGCGGGGATCTCTCGAACGGTAATTCAGATGTTGATACAATTCATTGTAAACATTCTGAATAAAAGTTTGGAAAATTGAGTTCAGTTGGATTATGTTGTGTTTGAAGAAACTTAGATGTTATTTTCTGGCCGCGTTGATGAGTGATATTGTTAGCGGTATCGCCCCCTAGAACAATCTTTTTTCGTTTTTTTTTGTAATCGACATGCAAGTAGTGATCGCAGTTGCGTGAAATGAACAATATCTCAGAATTGAATTGTCATGAAAATATTTATTCATGTGGATTCTTAAAGCTCATGAACTGTTCCTCGATTCCCTTACGAGTTTCATCTTAACATTTCAACTGTCGCGTGCAAGCGCCTCTCAGCGCTGCACAGTGAATGAGGAGGAGGAGGGGGGATCTACTTTAATTAATTAATGAATCATACCTTTGCAAGATCGTTTGCCTGTGAGGTTGCTACTCAGTAGTTTAATTATTAATGCACAGACATTAACCGAGATCATTCTTCGTTTACGAAAGAGCAACAATTTTTGTTACTTGTTTGTAAAACAGTAACTACGTTTTGTCTAATAGCAAAGTTATTCTCCTCAATTACTTGCGAGAGTTACCAACTGGTACTAACTTCCACAAGCCAGGAGTAATAGGTGGGATCGGGATCGGAACCCAGTTGATGTTTGTTAGTAAAATAGACATTTTACACCCGGGACGTGGGACGTTTGCCCTGCCTGTGATGTTAAGAAGTGTGCAGCGCTGGACTTGCGACGGACTTATTCACCCCGCACAGGCGAGTGTCCACAGACTCCAGGAAGGCGACGACTTTTTGCCGAGAACATTCTGCTCCAAGGCCACCTCGTCCTGTGCAGATGTCTTGCCTCTTTCTGCACAAGTCTAGAAAAACATTCATGACCATTTTACTAACGGCCGCTCTTGATTACTTGGTTCGCGTCCAATATCGAGGCCCAGCACGGCCAAGTGTAATCAATGTTCCATCACTGATGAAAGTTTTTTAAACGACACATGCGTTGTATTTCTCTGGAACTGTAAAAGAATGGAGAAACATTCGATCGAACTGTGGGTTTTAACTGGAAACTCTACCTTAGTTTCATAACCGATTGAAAACGGGATACCCTAACGCCTTCTTAGTTTTATTCTGATGAACCTGCAGAAATGACCTTTATTGAAAATAATGAGTACGCGCTTAACAATTGTGATTAAATAACAAAACTTTGAAGAGAGGATTCAAGCGATGTATATTATTGTAACTAAGTACAAACAAGAAGGAAATGATGTACATTATTCGTTCAAAACATTTTAATAGAAATTTGATACATGTAGAATAAAGTGCGAACAAAGTCAGACAACACATTCAAAAAACGAGCGGCAGTTATATCGAGTTCATTTTTTGAACCGCAACAGGTAACAAATCGGAGAAATAATTTGAAGACCGATCGAAATGAATTCCATTGCAACAAACTTTATCCTTGTGCATTTCCCTGTTTAATGGTATAACTATTCCCATTCATTATAGATATGCACCAAGTCATTAGTTTATTTGTCCACATGATACATATATGGGCAGTAATTTTACATATTTTGGAGAAAATTCCAATCAGAATTCTCGAACTCACATTAAGGTAATAGAGTTTATTATAGCTTTTGATAAACAAGATTTGCTTGGGTAAGGCGCTTCTTCAATGGTTAAATGGGAACACATGTCACCAGGTGTTAATTCGCAGTAGTTTTAAGGTCATCTTGAGATTAAGTCAGACTACGGATTACAAATTCAGAATCTTGAAATATTTTACAGGACAGTTCTCACAATTTGCTAGATGTTGCAGTGAGCGAGCCTTTGTCATAGTCCAATGAATATGAATATTCTTCTTCGCTAGTAGATAATCAGACTGAAGTTTCTGTGAAATTCAGAAATTAATTAGTTAAATTTCATCCTGAAAAAAACAACGTGAATAGATGAGATTAGTGTGTAAGCATGGCCATTATTTTTCCACTACAATAAAAAGAAAGGCTAATTTCAGTATTCTGAACTGATTACAATTGTACGCTGAACAGTACTTCATTCAATTCAACTCAAGAAATGCAGCTTCATCCTATCGATACATGATTCGAAACAGCTGAACAAAATGAATCTTGATACTCCCTAGTACTACTCATAAGCCGAGTATCCAAATACTCTTCGCACGTTTGGTCATCGACGAAGTATTGTTATAATTGCTCTCTGATATTCTACAATCGCACTTCTAAAAAAATTGGCTTTATTATTAACCATGTGCGACTTCTTGAACGACAGTTGTTGGATAGTAGAGCCTTCCCTGTAAGGCGTGCGCATAGTTTTGTCTAATAAGTCTACATATTTAAAATCTTTTTTCAAAACTCAAGAATCTGCAATACTACCTAATCCATCACGTTTATAACATGAAGCTGATGAAAGAACCGAAACACAAATAATTGTATAATGAAAAATTTGATCTATTAAAACCCACAATGGTTTACTAAAAGGGTTCGCTGAGATGAACAAACCCGCAGAGCGATAGGGTCCTTGTAAATACTTGTGTCCTATTTTGGTTGAACCACCCTGTCGATGATGGTGGAACCACACTGTCGGTGATGGTGGAAAGTTCCGACGCGGATTTTTTCGAAGCAAAGCTGTCTAGCGTTGATTACTAGGGAATCATAATAAGAGGATTTTTTACTACGATTCAACATCAGCGTGTTTTGATTTTGTTTTCAGGTATGTACCGGTTGCGTAGGTGAAAAATCTGAAAACTTTGGATTGCCGGTTTCTTCGGTGCACAGAACAGGGTCCATATTTTGAAGGTACAATTGAATATGTATAGCAGGGTAGGTGAAAAGGCTGTTTGGCCACGACGTCAATGAAACAACCTACTTCTATTCAATGTCGGAATTATTCAGTAACGCTGATTCTTAAAAACATTTGACTCAGGGTTATCGACTTTAAGTTCCATACACACAAAAAATTCAATAGAGGACATTGAATTGATTGCCTGAATATAAGAACCCACATGCCAAATTCCTTCATCGCGGCAGGAAAAACCTGCGTACAATGTGCGATATTTATTTGATCTAATGCCTACCACATAAGCCAAGCCCATCGTGGCTCAGGCTCTCCTCATTCTTGCATCACTCTCTGAATGGGTGCAGAGCCATGCTCGATCACGCCGCGCGCACCTGCTCCTGGACCTGTGTTCTCCTCTAGCGCTATTCTCACCAGAAGGTACCAGGCTTATTGAGTTACTCTCCAGGCTGAGGGATATTCAACAAAATACGTTATGATAATCATGTTTCAGAATGTAATTATATCCACTTCATGCGAATAAATGCACTGATCTCTCGATTTTGTCCAAATTTATAAATACACTTGAAATTCATTCAGTATTAGAACTTTCGAAAGACATGATGGCTTTGAATTCATAGAGGGAATTGGCAAAACTTGACTTCTCATCTTGATGATTACGCTGAGTAACGTCCTTAGCACTCAACTTAGATTGGTATAGACTGACAATATCTACACAGCAGACACCTATTTGATTCCTAACAAAAGTAATGCGGTGGCACACAGCCCGGTGAATTTAGAATAGCAACCATACGCGTTGATTTATTCAAACTGTAGCAGGTGCCCATAAGCTGCTGTATTCTTTCAAATTTAAGATTTATTTAACGCGCTAGTAGATATATGTAAGGCAATGCTGCATTGTTGATTTAAAGTGACTTGTATTTTTTGCAGATCAGAGTTCTGTGCGAACTCCTTCATTCGATTTAAATTAAATAAACCATGATAGTCTGCTACCACCTGATTTGCTCAGGAAAGTACTTTCGATTCGAGGAATTACTTTCGAGAAATTTATGTAGTATACAGATTCACGTGATTGATTTTAAATTGTCCGAGCAATGCGAACATGATGGTAAGCAGGTCAGAGGAGTCAAGACCGACTAGTTTTGAGGTATTTTCTTTAGATATATTCTTTCGTATCATGAAAGTAATGGATTCCGTATATTCGGTAACGAAATTTTCAACACTAGACCGGTTGAGAGATTAGAACATTGGTTGTGATGCACCATTTAGTTTTATGAGTTTAATGAAAGAAGCGTTATCTAAGTAACACCATTCGCACAGGAATTCTAACAAAAATGACATGGACATCTACTCGCTCGTCTGGCTAAATGAAAGAACACTCTAACACGCCAAAATCTGAATGAGACTAATTAGGAAATCAGAATTATTGCATCCGACACATCGCAGAACACAGGAAGAGATAGTGGTTAAGTAAGAATGATTAACAGGATTACTCAACTGGCGGTGATGAATCGTTGGATGGACCGTTGGCACAGCCGCACCCGTAGTGTATTTTAGGACGGTGGGTAAAATATGAGCGGACACGATTTTGCGTTCGTCCAACTTTCGTCACACGTAAATCGTGGCTACGGACTCCTAAGAGTCCGTCACAATTACCTCTGGGCGTCACATTTGGACGTGTGCGCGGCAAGGGATAAAAAAATGCACCCGTCGGCGGTAGTACATCTCTCAAGGTAGTCGAACGGGACAGTGAATGATGCTTGGGAAGTTGGGGCCGGAAGGCTGCCCTCATATAGTCCCGCTCAAGTGCTCGGGCACTCGGACCGTGCTTGGATGAAGTTCGTGACGCGCTAGTAACGCGTATTGTTACGCATAGTGTATATGCGAGTCCTTAATGACTCTCAAATCCCAAAATCGAGCGCAGTTTATATCCAGAGTAATATATGTTAAACAGAATGTTCATCTAATTAGCATTTTGAGGTAATAACGCAGAAGCAAACCTTAATTTATAAGAAATCAGACGTTAACTTTCGAACTTGCAGGGGTGAGGGCGTATGGTGCCTGTCGCTCGTTGTTCGAACGAGGTATGGTCGAGGGTCGAGGGGCGGTGGTCCGTTGACTCGAGATGATGTTTGGGCGCGAAAATGGCCTCCGTGAATTTCATGTAGATATTTTTATTTTTCCTCCCCCTCTTGTAGAATAAATATGCCTCTTTCAGGTCGGAGATTTTATTCCTTTAATCTCGTATATTTTACCCCTTTTTCATGTGTGCCTCGTAGGGTCACAACAGTATGGCCTATTCTATGCTCCCTAAGAGAGGCATGGAGGATGTCTCCGAGTTGTGAGTTGAAATAATTGTACGACAAGCGTAAATTCAATGGACAAGTATGCGATTGTAGTGCTACACGGAGATACACGGAGATAGTGTGTTTGAAAAAGAAGCAAAGCGGTGGCTCAGGATCATTGGTCAGAACTAAAGATCTACAATCTATTTAAAAAAATTAACAGCATGATCAAAGATATTGGGTAAACAAGCAGAATTTTTGGTGTGCAAAACTAATCAGTGATATTGTTCACTGTTAAGTAGCACAGCTAGGACAAACAACAGCAACGAAGCTAGGGGCAAGTGCAGTGACGGATCCACGTAGTGTTTTTTGTTCTGCAATAAGTCATTTGAATAGGAATTAATTCATTCGGAGGACATCAGCTCTTATTTTTTGACTAAAATGTTTCGGTTTAGATCCTTGTTGCAACTGGATCAGATGAGCAAGATTTAAGAATTGGCGAGTACATGCAATGTACGTATGTATAGCCAAGGATGTGGTAAAGATTGAATGGTAAACAATGGTAAAAATATTATCCAGGAAGGAACAATAACAAGAGAATGCACGCGAAGCTAATGGACCTGAACTCTGTGCCATTGCTCCCAGTGTAATGTTACCAGTCAGCCTTGAAATATACACTGGGCTAATAAAAGAATAAATGAAGCATCCTCGCCCAGCAGTCGGTCCAAAATAGATCAGTTCATGTACTCTGACCAGACCATGCGGTCTTAATCGAAAGCATTTTGTCCAATAATATTAAATTCCTCGGGATTTGATATTTCTGAAGAGGTAATTCTTTTTTCCAATAAGAAAACGGCAAAAAAGTTGAGAAGTCCACGGAATGTGATATACCCATTCACCTTTACATTTAGCTTCAAATTGAATCCGTACTTCCTTTATTGTCAGAAAGAGCCGAGCTAAATTGTTAAAACATTTACGCGTATGTCTTTATCATGTCTTGATTAGGAGCATTAACTGGTTGTAATTTCTTGTGTAAGAGTGCCCCGTATTTATAGCACCGATTTTCTGTTTTATGTTAAACCCGAAATTATGAGACAGGAATAGTTTTATTTCTCTCATGTTACGTCATGGATTAAAAAATGTATAATTTCTACTTCCATTTTTGGAAGTAGATTACTTGATCAGGATTTTCCCCGTACCTCTGTGCTTGTAGCCTAGCATCTAGAGCGCTTGCATCACAGTTCACGCAGTGGAACATCAAGTTCTGAGAAACGGCCTGACCAGTCGCAAAATTCGGAGAAATCTCTGCCAGCTCCACCTGCGAGAAGTAACGCACCAACCGCATAGCCGGGACTGCGGGGTGGCGCGACAGTCCGACCGGTTGCAACCGCGGAATGCAGCTCGTCATACAACTGGTTTCGTTCATGACCCCCACACGCCTTCCAGGAACCCGCACGTGTTAATGAAAGAGTAAGAGACTGTGTTCGATCTAAACTACACATTACTAAAATGTAACCATTAATGCAATTTACGAGGAGAGATGCACGCGTCCTGATCATCCTTGCAAGTTGCTTCCATGATACTCGGAAAAATTGAGGAATGAACTTTGGATATCGAAACAAACTGTACATGAATATGCGCATCGCTTCGTATTCATCAAATACTTTTTCTGTGCTGTTGCAAAGACGGGGAAAACTGGCTATGTCAGATAAATTTACTGTATTTCAGCCTCTAAAGCCCTAAAATGACCAGGAAGTAGAAGATCGAAAACGAATTTCTTTCTTTTCCTCGAGACTCAGTACACTACAACTTCAAAAATTCGATACATAATATGCCCAACTATCTCGGATAAATGGGCGTCGTACAGGGTGATTTTATTTTATTGTGTGTTGCTCGACTGCTGTCAAGATAGTCCGGCTGAGGTTGCTAGTATTTGCGTCCAATAAATAAGGTAGTACTTACATCCATGTAATTTTTTTGAGTGAACTGAGGCTATTGGGCATTCCCAATAATGACCACTTTCATGAAGAACAAGTTATCCCGTTGAGTCATCTGTTTTTAATAAACATCATTCTTTCGTCATCCTTTAATAAACATCGTGTTGTCAGTAAACATCAAAATTAGAATGCTTTGTGCTTCTCTGAAAATTATCAGGGTCTTCATTCCTTTGCGATATTCTAAAGCTGATTAAGAACTCCAAAGAAATTGTTCACTAAATTAAGAAATATTTGTTCAGGGGGCGTGAGACTTCAAGAAACTCATTCATAAAGTTGGCCACACCAGCAGTAATAAATAGATTTTTATTGCAGGAACAAAGAAAGCTGGACAGAAATTCAAAGCTCAAGTCTGAGCAATATTTCTGAAGCACAGGCGGAAATGTCTGAACAGTGGTGTAAGACCAGCTCTGGCATGAGGACGTAGCAAAGAGTCAAAAATATATCACCGAATGAACTTTACGAGCGAGGCATTGAGCAATGACTTGAACATGATTCACTATTGAATTCCTGATATTATTTTCTTCCATATCAATTTAAGATGTGCCTAAAGTTATCTCATTCCCTCGTGTGCTCGTGCATGAAATTATCAGTGTTTTTTGGTTATTCTAATTCATTTTGCCTGTTTTTTTTTGCTCGCACAGTGGCCCTCATTGAAGCAGTTACATGCTCAGAGCTATTTATTCGCTCACCTCATGTGCATAAACCGTACATTATTTTCCTAGCCTAATTTGAAATCTCAACTAAAAAGAAAGACTGCTCTCATCAAATTCATTGTGAGCGAATTTGGGAAACTGATAAATACACGTGCTTAATTATTCCTTTACGTGTTGAATTTCCTTCGATATTATTGTCCATAGTTGTAAATCTTGTGCAACATTCAGTACACGCTAGCATTGGACTTACTGCTATACGGATTAGAAAGGCTGTGACTCAAGCTAAACTTTGTGCGTAACAATGCAAATAATTTCCCAGTAACAACTGAGACGAGAGTAAATAAGAGGGGCCCAAGAGCGTGGCTCATGAGCTCACAAGAGGGGTTGTTGACATCAACAGGGTGTGTGTAAAGTCGGCCTTGACGCTGGTGGCGCCAATGTTGCCGCTGCAAAAACTCACTGGCTTACTGCCCCCTGCAAACACTTGAGTGGGAGGCTTGGCTCTATGCCTCCCCACCCTCTTCTGAACATCATTCGCTGAGAGGGAAGCCTTGCTTATGCTCCTCCTGAATTGAAATCATTGAGTGGGAGGTCCCACGTGTTGCTGTCCCTCCCCTAGCCCCTGTCGGCGTTAGCCTACTGAGACACTAGACGTACTCTTCCTCACTTCCCTAAACTAGAGCCGCTCACGAGGAAAAATGATGCCATTTCTTTTTAATTAATTACAATGAGAAGACGACAAATTTTCACAATAGCAGCAATGGCTTAAATAGCTTAAAGGCAGGTAACTGATCGTGTGAAATTTTGTACTTAATTTTATCCGTATCGAAATAATGTGCATTAGCTCAAGTATAATACCGTTTTCAATGATATCAGAAGCGTGCAACTCCAGAAGAACACGGAGTAGAATGGATGGAAGTTCGGCCATGATCGAGAATTGCAGTGATGGCCAGGCCTGCGAGCACCGTCAGCGTACATGCAAGAGTAAACAATACCCAAAGCCTGTATCTAAAGTTGCACACGATCATCAGCTACTAAACTATTGCAGCAGTTTCTTTAAGGATATTTTTTATAAATGTCTGAACCCACTTTCCTCACTCTGTTAATGCTTTTTCTTGTAAATAGAGATGGATTTGAACCGTATGGATTTTGACCCTGCGTAACAGTATTTTGGAATTACTGCTCCAGATTTATTAAAATACAAGTGAACAACTTTGGTGTAGAATGGTGTTCCCTAAGCAGAAATTCTTCGCACTGCCTGTGTCCTGGAACAAGGTGATCCGTTGGGGCATGAAAAATTATGACCGCAGCTGCGTATGTTCAGTTTCTCTAGTCGGTCTTTCTTGAAAAAGGTAGGTCTTTCTACAATACAAGTTTGAGGCCAGTACATACATGAAACCTTTCGTATTTTCGTATATAGACTTTTATGAAAGACGCAAACCCATTTTTTGCTTCCCTAGACATAACTCGAGGGCCATAATTGGAGCCTGAAGCTTCAGAACTTGACGTCAATCGATGGAACGCTGCGAAGTATTGAGTTCCTGTGATTGCGTCGTGGACTATCTGCGCACAGAGAGAACTTGCTTCGTTTTTCTGAGTTGATCATTGCTAGTGAGGAGGTATTTCGCAGGATTTTTTGTACTAGCTATCACAGGATGTGGAGGACGAGTGGCGTTCAGGAGTCACCGGTTCACGGCAAATTGAGACAAGCATGCGAGAGAAGTGAACTTTTCCATTTTTTAGCGCCGTCTAGCAGCCTTTAATCCATGCAGCTGAACGTCTTTTGTAAGGGGTTAAAATAAAATTATTTCATGTCTTTCTTTTATGCTCATGCGACGAAAAAGATATGAACAAAACATGGAAAAAAGGATCCCACAAAATGATGTACAAATTTTATTTCAGATAACATATTTCCGTCTTCGTGACAGATGGTGGTAAAACATCAGTTTTCCGATTCATAGAAAATCTATAAATTAGGTTTCCGAGTATTGAGTAAGCTGCTTATTCATAAGAACCAGGTAGCTAAAGGGAACTGGAATTATGCATGAATGTAATGACGAGTGACGGGAGCGAAGGAATTGGGAAAATTTCCTTCTATTTTAACATAATACCCATTTGATAATGAAACCTTCGTGGTTAACAAGAGCATATCTGCATATATTTTGATTTTTCGACTTTTTAAATCATTTTATCAATGAAGTCATTTTCATTCCTGATAAAGTTTTATTTTTGGTTAAACTGAAAGATGAAGAGGGCACTACAACCCTCCAAAAAACAGCTTGCGAGATATCAAGAGTCCTGTGTTTAGGGTGCGGCCGTGTGCCGTGGCTGGAACGTGACAAGTCGAGGTGACGGTCCAGGATGAGAAGGCTGGAATTGCTCCTTGTCAAATAATTTTCCCAAAACGGCATCTGGTCTGGGAAAATGCCTGAGCATTCTCTAGAACTACTTTTATATTTCCGCTGCCTTATAAATTGTGTCATAGCAAATTTTAGGAGCTATGCTTTCTCAAAAATCATCAAGATAACAGTCTCCACTGGGTTATCTCAAGGCCATTACTACAATATACTGCTTCACGGTGGTGTACTATTTCGAAATACGTATCACGAAACGGAATTTGAGAGTACATTTGAAGCAATTTTAATTATTTTAAACGTCGCATCTGGACGCGGCTGGATGGTTCTTGATTTTAAATTCGGCTTGTCTATCTAACGTAGAGTATGGGCCTCTGTAGCGCCAAGCTGCTCAACATACTTGAACTTTTTTAAAGTCTTGACGTCATTTAAAGTTGAATGAACTCGGAAGCAGTTTGATACCGGACGAAAAGTACGTTATCTGAGAGCATTCAGGCGGAAGGCACGCGTTGCTACATAGGCGGAAGGTGCAAACGTTTCCTAAGGATTTGACTTTTGTGCCATTTGATATAATTTTATGCCCACCGAAGCGACTGGCACTGCGTCCTCGCTCATCAGGAACTGCGTACGCGCTGCCGTCAAGGTTCCTCACTCTGTCCACCAGAGGTGAAAGACCTCCTCGAGGAGAACCTTGTGCTAGCACAACTTTAAAGCGACCTACGTTGAGTGCTCAGTCTTTTCAAGTGTAAGAAATATTAACACGGTATTGATAATTGAGTAAAATTCTTCGAATGATACAAGTATGACAAAACGATAGAATTTCAGGATAGTTTACTTTCCTCCATTGCTAGCGAGCAACTTCGCAACAACCGATCAGACAAATTTTTAGTGATGAGTGTTTTGAAAACAAAAGCTCCAATGCTCATCGTCATAGTATGTGATGTTTTAGTCTGTATTTAGTGAATTTTGTTAATTATTTTTTGATAGTGGGTCGCACAAATTACGGAGGTTTTAGTAATAGTTATAAAGGAGCGTACCATTAAAGTTTCCTCCGTGACCACCTACGCATGATCTCACCACCGCAGAGAAGCGATGCAAGAATTACGCATTTCCAGTATGATTTTTGAGGATTAAACAGTCAACATTTAAATGAATTAAGTTTAGGATTATGCTTCTTTTTTGTTCAACGACGCTCATCATGGCAAGAATAGACCACTTACAAAACTCGTTAGGTACACAGACCATCAAGTCCAAGCCTTCCAGGCTCAGTTTGCGCTACAATTTATTGTCGTACGAGAATTTTCTTCCTATAAGTGCGATGTTTGCATCATGCTCCTCCGGTTAATTTGCTACACAGCAAAATTATTGAGGAGGTTATAAAGAGCTATTTTCTAAGTACGAACTTGAAATTCAGGGTATGAACACGTGTGTTATTGAAAATTGTTAAAGTGATTCATGCGAGGCCAGGTATCTTTCGTCCCAGCTGAATTTCTTCGCGTTGCCTGAGTTGCTTTTTTTTTGCGTACCAGTAAAGGTATGAAAATAAAGAACCATTTTGGAGATCAAGTGTCAGACAAAAAATTGAATGTTTTGACGCATTGTTTGTACAACATTCCCGATATATACGGGGATTTGGCGCTAAGTTTCGCCCTGCTTATTTATTTTCTCCGTTTCAAGCAGCAGAACTTTTAACTCACCTGTAGCTTCTGTAATAGGCTTCGAAACACAGACATTGAGCATAATAATGGCTGGTAAACTTATCAAATGCACGACCGCTAAAATTACTCAACAGAAGTTAGTAGCCGCGCAGGGACGCGAGTCTTTGTAATTTCATTCTAATCATAAAAAAAATCCCACTCCAAGGGCACTTCAAATGTCGGGTAGCAAATCAAGAATACAAAGGAGAAATATTAAAGAAAAAGAAAGATTTTATAAATCAAATTATTTTATTTTATAGTCTTGCATAACACTTAATGTTGAATGTCAACTCACAAAACTGGCAACATTGGCAGTTTTGCTATCTGATGAAATTCTAGATATGTGAATTTAAAACAATTGCTCCAATACTCATCATCACAGTCCATAAGGTTTATATTCAGACCTAAATGATATTCGTCAATTATTTTTTCATAATGAGTCGCACTTAAACAAAAACACACTGTGAATAGCGTTCTTCTGTGTGAGGATATTTTGAACAATTTAAGAAGGTTACAAAATGACACAAATCTAATAGCCTATAAAATTCAGAAACACATGTGGCAGTTCTGAGTGCGATGAGCAGAAAGACGTTTGACCGTCGCGGTGAAATTGCCTGCTTGAAGTGGACGGCTGAAAGGCGTTTCCAGTCGTTCTGATTTTTTAATCTTTTTCACCAAAAATACACCGCATCAGTATTTCAATTTTAAAATCTTGTTTACCTGAACGCTCAATAAATCTGGACTAGATGACACTAAATTTTAGCTCTAACCTTCTGGCGAGTACGTATGGGACGATGCAGGACGATCTGCCCATACATAGTGCAGTGCTAAAATGAACTGGTCAAAACACGCCTCTCAGTGTCAACGCTCGGCTGACGTGGCAGGTGTGACGATTTGGGCCATCCAATCGTGAGAAGCATGTCAAAGTGAGTCTAAATGACCATAATAAGTAACGTTAATCATTATTTTTACAAAGGATCTTGAATTTGGAAATAAAATAAATTCCTTTGAAATCAGAGACTCCAGTATGAACATGTAGTTCATGATAGAAAACGAAATAAATTGAAAAAAGAAGCACTGACGACAAACCGGAGAGATAAAGTTCCAAAGGTGTAGCAGATTAAAAGTGATCGCATTGGACTATCAGTACTTGAAAATGAACTTGCTTACTCTCTTAAATGTAACGTTTCAGGCATCGTGAAAATACAGTTTTTTTGCATTTCAGAACTAACAAAATTTTCGAACATCGATTGACAATAAGGTATGAAATTTTCTTTGAACAATACCGAGTAAAAAATGGATGTCACTGATAAGAATATTCTGATGTTGACCGCTTGTTAGCCTCGTAAAGTGGAAAAGACTTCCAGAAGGGCAGACGTTAAGAATGAGAAAAGAATTCGACGTGAATTACGAATCAAGTCGTGAAATTTTGAACGTTTAGAGAAGTCTTGGCATTGAAAAACGATTATTTAATGAAAAAAAGGTACACTCAGTCCATTTTATATTGGTACCAGCTCGTCAAGACCAATATTATTCTCCTTGACTAGGGTCGATTGTCTGGTGCCCTGCTACGAGTGTCACAGCCTTGGTCCTAGTCAGGGTTCAGCAAAGTGTTCCACCCAGGTCAACACTTCTCATGTACAGCAGAGCTTCTCAGCTTTCAATCGATTTAAGCTGTACGATTCAGGTCATAGTGCGAGATAAAAAACACACAATTCATTAGTAGAAATCCTACCGGGAGATAAGAACTCACATATATAGTAGTAAAAATCCATGGCGTGTGCTAAGTAATCTTCGCTCTGATATTTACTATTCAGACTGCTACGAATGTGTGAGCTATCATTATGAAAACTGCGCTAGTTTTTACTCACTCAGCGCATGAGATTCACTGTCTGATCTAAGTTTTTTAGGCTTTGCAGGTGTAAATTCACTCCTACAAGTCACAATACGCTTTGGCAGCGTAATTTGAAAACTTTTTTACTCCCAAACATCTGAAATTGATTGATAACAGGTTCTCTACCGACCATCGTTAATTAACTTTTAGCTCGAACAAACTTCGAGTAATTTTGCACATCTTTGAGTAACTTCACAATAGAGTACCAAAGTTCGATTAAGCATTTAGCGAATTTCAAAAATGTACCCATTGCTTGATGCTTTATTAATGGCAAAAACTCTGGAATTTTATCCACATTTCATTCTGAAAATTGGTCAATTCATGTGCAGGGAAACAGGACATTGCGTAAAAAAAATCATATTCAATTTTCTACACGACTTTGTCATCGTTTCACCGAAAGCGTGATTCATTCATGCCGATTTTCAACTTAGGGTTTCCGACAGGCTTTAGGTGAGTAAACAATGGACATAAAATAATAAAATTATCATATTTGACACTCCTGAATTTGAGAAACATTTGATTTCTTATGACGAACGTGATGTCTGATTTCCACTTAAAATTCGATTGCAAAATACAAACGAATATCTCCTGAAATTCTACAACAAAGGAGCTTACCATGTCGAACGCTGGAGGGGGTTTGAGAGCAGACAATACGTTGGAAGTTACTTTGGTAAAGTCGTGAACTGAAAATGTTCTCATAATTTTTTTTTGTAAAAATTTTAATCTGTTCGTGAAACCTTTTCCATCATTCCGACGCCTCTAATTCTGGTGACGCTGGTCACAATGCCAAAAAAAATTGTATTTACGCAGCCCTCATGGCAATCACGAGCTACTGTATTTTACCAGAGAAATGAACGAACTCATTATTTAATTTGTTTTTTATTTGTACTCGGTTTTGACATTGTTTGAAGTGTTAAGTGAGGATTATTATCCTTCATTTCTACCAAGGCAGTTTTGAGTTTATATTAAAATTTTCTGACTCAGTAAATGTCTACTTGGTTGTATGTCAGAATTTTTCAAGTTTCCCAGACTGTCTGAGGATACCTCTGCGATACTGGTCATCAAATTTGCTGGAGTGTCGCCAAAGTCTTTAGAATTATGGTGTGTATCTGTACTAAAGCACATGCGGTCACTGTGTTAGTCACAGTGACTTGCGCATCATATCCTTTTTTAGAGCATCGTTGATTTCATTCATTTTAGGTTTGTTTTCCGAAATGTCGAGTTCAAAGTTCAATGATAAGTAATCTTAACGTTTTCCATGAAATATTTCGTAGTATGAAGCTATGCAACAGATCCAATTGATAACATTACGTTAGAATTGGTATATGTAAACTTGACTTTCAGACAATTTTTAATTTTTCCTGAAGAATTCGATAGAAACTGAAAAGTTGTGCACAATTCTTACCGTGGGTCCGAACATTAAATTTAACTGTTTAAAGCACAAGTGAACTGATCATTTCTCCATATACTCTACGATCGATGTAAATAATACAATGAAAACGAGGAATTTTTCTCTCTAAACTTCACAAATATAACAACATTTTGAATCGAGCGCGAAGAAGTGAAGATAAACAGCTCTTGCTACGCAAAAGAATATTGATTGAAAATAAAGCGAACTGCACAAAAAATAAATCTCGGAAAGAAAATAATTCCAAAAATCTTTCGACATCCATATTTCAGTTATAGTTTTAAAAATCGTATTGCGTAACATTTTCTTTCTTCATGAAACTTTTGATTCATATGAATTTGAATTTGTCGGTTTTCAAATCCATTTTTAAGCTAATCATTAGCTTCTCTGACGTTGATACGGAAACTAATGCTTTCGTACGTATGACTCCCTGTGAGAATAAAATCCCTAATTTAGTTATTAAGTTCAGGGAACGAGTAAATACGGAACTGAGTTCACATCACAATAATTTGATTTGACGACCATCCAAACATTTGATGATTGAGACAGTAGTCTTTATCGTGAGGAGAAAATCGCTCCACAAATTTTTCGTCCTTGGAGTCCCTCCCCTAAACATTCTGAGAAGTATTGCAGTTGAATAAATTGAGCAAGCACAATTGTATTGGCTAAATTTCATCATGAATTTAGCGCACGTACTGTCTCTCCTGACGGATCTAAAGTTTACCTTGCAGATGGTAATTAAAAGTGACCTCGCTTTCTTTTGCAGACCCAGAATAAGACCTCAATCCTGAAAGACTCATCGATTATGTTTGATGCAAAAAGAGAGGGCAACTTTTTCTAGAGACGCTGGCGAGTAACAGCTGCGTAGTAACACGCGACCAACGCACGCCCAGCCGCGTAAAGTTCGCATCGAGCGACTCTGCCGTCGGCCGACCTGCTGCGCCGGTCACTCGAGAGCGAGTACGCCCTTCTGGCTACAGTTTTTACGTATTCTAGCACTGCAAATGCGAACCATGCCATTTGTAGCTGCTAAATACTTCATTCCTATATTGAATCTAAGAATCTAAACGACCCAGTGTTTTAGAACTTAAAAAAAGAAATGTTAGCTTGAGATGTGATATTCTTACATTTATATAAGCCCTTCGAGAAGTCAAGTTTGTTCTCAACCAGCGCAAAGTGTAACAGCTAAACTGATGATCTGAGAAGTGCCGGCTATAAAATACTCATTCTGTCCAATCAAATTAGAATTAATATTTTTTAATTTCAATTGAATAAGAACTTTCTTGACCCCAAAAACAACTAAATATCAATTCTTACAGTGCTTCTTCGAATAGGTCGGTGTTGTTCACCGATTATAGAACTACGAGGGAAATGCACAATAACATCAAAACGTGTGCAAAAGCCCTAACCTAATTCGGTTACAAACTCTAAGCTCCTAAAATATCAAGCTACGTGGTGAGTTTATTGCGCAATTACCATGCTTTAAAAAACCTAAGCCTTGAAACACTTCTTACTTAGAGATAACTTTATATTTTGGGCATGTATGAGAATGATTACATTATCTAAACATCCATATTTTTGTCGTAGGTAGTGATTTAATGTAAATGCTTTTTAATTAGATGCAAATGTCTACAAGGTCCTTTGCTGATAGTAGGCTGAAGAGATATCATGTATTTTATATTGAATGATTTTACATCTTCTCCTCTTCAGTTAAGCATCTAAGCCTTTTCTAGCTAGGAAAGCCGTCTAGAGTATAAGCTCCTAACGATATGTTCAAGATATATTGCGTAAAACTTTCATTCCATTATGTGCTAATTACAGTAAGCTCCAAATTTCCAATTCGTCTTTTCGTTATGCAAAAAGTCACAGAAACATTTTTGAAACTTATCTGCTCTTTTAAGTGATCAGTTACAAATCTTATGTGTCGTGAACTCGTGAATGATTTCTGTTTCGCCCAATGACGTTCAGCTTTCATCAAAAATGATTTATTCCAAGCGTCACTTATTCGGAGGAGATTTGGGGGTCAGGAAAACTTCACCGGCAATTTCTAGCTAATACATCAATAAATGATAATTCTCTTGACAAGTTGCAAAGGGCGTGTTATCAATTTCTAATGGCTGGCACGAAACAAACTTATAGTCTCTGATAAATTTTCAGCTGCTATTCTATATAACATTCTTGAATGTTAGGATACGACACATGAAAAACTCTATCTAAATGACCCGTAACCGTCAGGTAGTTCGCGGTGCTTCGCTGATTTACGATGTAGGAAATTCTACTAATTGCACACAAATGAGGAATTAATAGTACCTGGAAAATGATACGGCTTGTGTTTGATGACGTAACTGAATGAGTGATATGTGAAGTAAGTCAGTGAGTGATATGTGAAGTAAGTGATATGTGAGGTAAGCTAGTCAGTGAGTGATATGTGAAGTAAGTTAGCAAGGTATACGTGAAGTAAGTTGGTTGGGACATGTGAATTAAGTTAATTGTGACATGTGAAGTAAGTTAGTTGTGACATGTGAGGTAAGTTAGCATGTGACATGTGAGGTAACTTAGTAAGTGATATGTGAAGCGTGATCTCCGTAGACTCTTCAACTGCGCCCCTGACGCCGGTGGCTCTGGCATGAAGTGCTGTGAGGATCTCATGGCTCACACCCAACCTAATAGGGTCGTATGCTCACATGTAATTCCAAGTATAACAAATTAATATGAACGAGCTGGAAAATCCCCATGGAATAACGTACAGTTTGAAAATATCAGGTCGAAGAACCCGCTCTGTTTGGACTGTTGATAATTCACTAAATTGAACGAGTACATACATCACATCGCTTCACGAATTATCGCATAGTTCAGCTGAATACAACTAAATGAGAAAGTCCTGCATGCGAGGAAAAAAGGTGGGGCTGAAACTAAGTAAATGACTATCATATAGGATTGTATTTTACTTAAAATACACGTATTGTACATGAGAGCAAGCATATAACCGTGTCTTTTAGAGTATTTTATACTTTTTTGCTACAGCCAGCTAGGATTTATTAATTGTAGCATTTAGTTGTTTACCTTGAGTATATCAACATAGTTGTCTAACCATGGAGTGTGACCTCGAGGAGAGAAAGTTGAAAGATTTTCTGACGAAGGAATTGGATGATGCGGGCCACTCAACCTAACACCGCGCTGCCTATCCGTCTTGTCTGCTACGATCCTGTCAATGGTGTAAAATGTCAGGGTATACATATTATTCTCCCCCTGCGATAGGCTATCAGAATTTTACTTGGTCAATATTTTAGTTTTTTGCTTACCTGTCTTAATCAACGGTGAGACCCCGTCGCTCAGCGGTAGATTGGAGAAGTGAAGGCTCAACTTCTAAAGCCGGTGGAACAAATTTTTCTTCAGGGTTGAATGTTCGGAATATGCTAATCAATCTTGTGTAGTTATAAAGTTTCAAAAATGCTTTAGAAACGAAGTTACTGAGCATACTCACTTCGTGTAGACTATACATTTTTCTTTCAATGCTGCTGCTTAGCTATATGGGAAAAAATTCCAGAACATGTCATTTCTGTTTCATCATTGTTTCGGAAGAAACAGAATATTCCAAAACATGTCATTTCTGTTTTATGATTGTTTGAAATAAACAGAATGTTCCAGAACATGTCATTTCTGTTTTTTAATTGTTTTGGAAGAAACAGAATATTCCAGAACATGTCATTTCTGTTTATCATTGTTTGGAAGAAACCGAACATTCCCGAACATATCATTTCTGTTTTATCGTTGTTTTGGAAGAAACAGAACATTTCAGACTATATCATTTCTGTTGTATCATTGTTTTGGAATAAACAGAATCCAGAACATGTCATTTCTGTTTTATCATTGTTTTGGAAGAAACATAATATTCCAGAGCATGTTATTTCTGTTTTACCGTTGTTTTGGAACAAGCAGGATATTCCAGAACACGTCATTTCTGTTTTCTCATTGTTTCGGAAGAAACAGAATATTCCAAAACATGACATTTCTATTATATCACTGTTTTGGAAGAAACTAGATATTCCAAAACATGTAATTTCTGTTTTATTATTGTTTTGGAAGAAACAACATATTCCAGAACATGACATTTCTATTTTATCATTGTTTCGGAAGAAACAGAATCCTCCAAAACATGACATTTCTATTTTATCACTGTTTTGGAAGAAACTAGATATTCCAAAAGATGTCATTTCTGTTTTATCATTGTTTTGGAAGAAACAGCATATTCCAGAACATGACACTTCTATTTTATCATGTTTTTGGAAGAAACAGAATATTCCAGAACATGACATTCTGTTTTATCATTGTTTTGGAAGAAACAGAATATTCCAGAACATGTCATTTATGTTTTATCGTCGTTTTGGAAAAAAAATAATATTCCAGAAAATATCATTTCTGTTTTATGATTGTTTTGGAACAAACAGAATATTCCAGAACACGTCATTTCGGTTTTCTCATTGTTTCGGAAGAAACAGAATATTCCAGAACATGCCATTTTTGCTTTCTCATTGTTTTCGAAGAAAGAAAATATTCCATAACATGTCATTTCTCTTATATCACTTTTTTGGAAGAAACTAGATATTCCAGAACATGTCATTTCCGTTTTATCATTATTTTGAAAGAACCATAATATTCCAGAACATATCATTTCTGTTTTATGATTGATTTGGAAGAAAGAGAATAATCTAGAACATGTCGTTTCTGTTTGATCACTGTTTTGGAAGAAACAGAATATTCCAGAATATGTCATTTCTCTTACATCACTGTTTTGAAAGAACCATAATATTCCAAAATATGTCATTTATGTTTTATCTTTGTTTTGGAAGAAACAGAATTTTCTAGAACATGTCATTTCTGCTTTATCATTGTTTTGGAAAAAATGAATATTCTAGAACGGTTTTTTTTCTTTTTTCTCATTGTTTCGGAAGGAACAAAATACTCCAGAACATGTCATTTCTCTTATAACACTTTTTTGAAAGAAACAGAATATTCCAGGACATGTCATTTCTGTTTTATCATTGTTTTGGAAGAAACAGAATATTCCAGAACATGTCATTTCTGTTTCATAATTAGTTTTGAAGAAACAGAATAAAAATTAAATTTCAAGGGCCCTAGAAAAAATCCCAATGTAGAAGAAAGGCTTGGAAACTTTCCTCGTTTTGACTTCGGGTAGGAAAACTTGTCCTGAAGAAAACGCAAAAAATACAACATCTAAATCGGGTACCAACATCTTAAAACAGATGCACAAGTAATACACAATAGAGCTTTGAGTTAATCACAACTCATTTTCAGTATTAGTAAAGTAGGATACATTTTTTTTAATCTGAGAGAGAAAATAGTATGCTCAACAAGTAGGTGAAATAATCAACAAATTTTAAAATATCAAGAAAATAGGAATTTAAAATACAAACATAATTAATTGAATATATATCAAAATATTACGAGGGTAATAAAGCAGGGGAAAAGTAATTCAATTTCATATTGGTTCCCTAAATACGCATTATTGAGGCTACAGATAAAATCGAAACTTAAAATACATTGAGTTGAGACAAATTCCACCGCACTTCAGCATTCCAAACAGAAAAAAGTAGAAATTGCATAAGCTAAAGACCCACACGCAATCGTAATCGAGAATGATATATTCTCAACACGCAAACGTCTCAATGTCAAGTTGAATTACACGTGGTATTGAACTTGAATTAAAAATTGGATTGAATTATATATAACAAGCACAATTGTCCGCGCAACGTGTTAAATAAATCACACTGAACATGGGATATTATTCTCAGCTAGTTCTTTACTTGCGAAGATAATGTAATATTTCTGACTACGGAATAACGACAGATTTAGCAAACGTTCAAAAATATCTGCTAAATTATTAAAACCTGTTTCAAATAAAAGCACTTTATTTTGCTAGTTAAATAATTGCGTATAATTTTAGAATTCTCTTTTTTCACGAATACACTAGCCAAATCAGCTATATGCATAGTGGCCTAAAAGTCACGTCATCATTGAAAAAGTTATTATGCTTAAAATATAACAGATACAAAGTTCTAGTAAATTGCAATTAAGATACTGGGAGTTTTTGATTCAGGCTGACCAAAAACGACTTACGAATTCAAACAATAACTCACTCTAGAAATCCCTAAAAATGGCTTAATTTACGTTTGGAAAGAGAGCAGTCATTTTGGAATGTTATTGAAAAAAGAATGAATCGTTAGTTGTAGTAAGGAGGAGTTTCACGACATTTCATAAGAGTTCATCTAAGTCCAGAGTTCTTGCTTTGGTGGCCAAATTCAGACACACAGAATCTGTTGCTCACAAAGGTCGAACTGGAAGACCGAAACCATCCCGCAATGAAGCATTTCAAGCTTCGGCAGCATTCCTTGGCCACCTCGATCACCGGATTCAACTTACTCAATTTTTTTTATTTATGTATATTTAAGGGATAAAGGATTTGTAAATACCCTAAATACTCAGATGAAATGATAAGAAAATAATTGAAGAAATTTGCTACATTTCACCAAGTGTTCTGAGAGGTGTGACGTAAAATAAACAGTGAAGAGTTCGTTTGTGCCTGGATAATAATGGATGACATTTGTTGGATATTGTCTTTATGTAAACACTCGCAACATTCTTCTTTCATTCACAAAAGACTAGAGCTTTACATCTTCCGTAGTTTTTGTGTAATAAATGTTTAAAATGGTAAAGAGATTCTGTGAGAATGTGAAATTATGTTATAATCAGCCGTCCAGCTAGACGGTAAAGTGAATTAAGAATAAGGAAGTCATGATGAATAGCGCATGAAACTAAAATTTCAAACTTATCTATCTTACTCACAGGGACCACGACGCCCACTCAACCTAAGTATATTTGAAATTCACCATAAATTTCAGTATCCGAATTTTATGGTGAATATGATTAAACTAATATGTAAGCCTTCAATACTTGTGTTAAAATTTTTAAAAATATGTAAACTTTGAGACTCCACAATTTTTCTCAGAGATTCCAACATTTTCATTTTTGTAAATCTAATTTTCCCTGATAGTTCTAATCAAATATTAAGAAACATTTTTTGGTTCTTGTACTATGAACATTAAACTTTCTGATCAACACAATTCTCTATTCTATTTATCTATTATTCCATAGCTTTCCATGTATTTTTGTCTCGTCAGTATGAAGTAGTATGTAGTTTCACTCATTCGAGGTTTGTGCGAAGTAAATGCCGTCATTCACGTTTTTCATTAATCATTTTCTTTTTACGCAGATCGTTCATCAAAAAAATCTCAATGACTCATTAAGTTACCAAAAGCCTCAGAAGCAATTAACTCTCAAACGGTGCTTTCTTCCAGCGCAGTCGTAGCGTATTCGTATTTTTACAATAAAATTTCAAATTTAAACCATATCAGTAAAGCCCTTAAACGAAAATAAGGCGAGTATTAGTTTGCAAATATTTGACCAACAACAACACCTCATGTTTAACAGTTATAAGAGGAGAAAATAATGAATTTTTGATCAATTGTTGTATTGGGAAAAAATTTACTACCTCACCAGACCTCTAGTGAACTTTCTGTGAGGCCCGACTGAGCATATGATCGTCGTTTATATCCTTGTCTTAGTTTGCACATGGTTTTCATTTCCAGGAAATTACCCAAACGTGTACGTTCCCAACAGAAGATTAGGGGCTACGAGTAATTGTTCGCTGTTAATTTTCTCAATAAAGCTCTGGCTCGAAGTAAGGCTAAGCCTCCTACAAGATTCTAGTAACATTTCAAACAGATCCGGTCACATGAGAAGACTTCAGTTGCCAAGCGCGGAGCCATAGCAGTGGTAGCGACGTGGACGATCAATGAGAGAGCGACGAGAATACCAAACTGAAGTACGACATGGTACGTGTAGCCGTTACAGAAGAGATGGTGCCTTGACATTAGCCTTGACATCAGACCTTGACAAAGCTACAATGAGTCGTACTTCCTTCTTTACTGTCACTTTCTTACCTTAGTAAGCAGTCTTATCGTGAGCTCATTGTGCCAGCTGGAAAGTAACTGCAGCCTTTGATGGTCTCTTCTTCGGAAACCAACAAAAAATCCTTGCTCTATCAGAGTACTTTCTCTTAAGATTTGGGCAGACCAGAATTGTCACTCGTAATAGGAACGACCGTGAAAATGCAACACGATGATACAATGCACTTTGAAGATATTCTCACTTGGAGGACGTAAAGATATTTATTATCAAATGCATAGATAGAATCGTCAACATGAACTTGACTATAGAAGTTCGCGGCAAAAGAGACACAACTCCACAGAGTTTAACTTGAACGTTTCAGAAACAGTTTTCTACTCCATAATGAATGAGAAGTGTGTGGAATGGTAGGAGTAATAGTGTACTTGGATCAAGCACTGAAAATATGTGATAGCAAAAAAGAAGAGGAAAACAATGTACAGAATTAAGAGGTGGCCTACCAAATTCAGAGGATCTAAAGTCTACATTTCGTGGGAGGACGTTCAAGAATATCCTATGTCTTTAAAAAAAGAGGATCACAGTTCGCTTAACGATAAAGTACAATTCTTGCCAATTTATCACTGCTTCGAAAATTTTGAAGTTAGTCACAGAAGTAATTCGTATATTATTGGCTGCACTTTACGTAAAATGCAGGTAAGTACCATGAGTGTATTCCAAAGTGCAGGAGTTCCATGAGTAGACCTGTAGATCATGGCTCAGTAGATTACTATAGTCTTTGACAACAAATTTCATTGGCTCTGTAAATTCTCCCCTTTAACTTCATATTAGTTAAAAATAAGATTATGTCTCAAAACCTCTGCGGTTTGTAAAAACAATTAAAGTGATAGCGATGTGCAATATTAAAAAGTTGAAACAGAAGAATTACTATTTCATCAATAATTAAGTTTTTTTATAACTTTCATAATTTTATTTACAGAATCAATATACCTGTACCTGAATCTAGCTTCTAGTGGTTTGCTTGTTAAATTCCACACATGAACTATGAAACCGAAATTTATACTCTTTCCTAATACCTATGAATACTAAGTAAAATTAGATTTTAAAGGCTGCTTTTAGCACCAACCTGTTGAAAAATGTACTTCCCTCTCGCTCACATTATTCGCTTCTTCTGATTGCAATCGGAATGAATATCCCCAGTTTCTTAAATTACACAAAAATTTCAACCAACCAAAGGTACGTGCGTTGTTGTAGGGATAAGACCCCAAATGACTGAAATAACTCAGAGACATACACTAAGTAAAAGCAGTTTGCTTTCGCTTAAAGAGAATCAACGGATTATGCAAAGATATCACTTTCAGGGAGCTGGAAAATATCCGACTGAAAATATTCACTTATTTATGATAGCAATTGATACGCCGCAACAAGTGAGACGTGTGAGCCACGAAGTGAGTGCTAGGGAAAGTACATCAAAGCATTTGGTTGTACGTCAGGTTAGGACGTTCGTGAAACGGCTGTTTCAAGAATTATGTTTTGAAATTTAATTTGGTCATGGTAGTTGGATTATACTTTAGACAAGTTTTATACAGCGAGTAACTTTTACTCTAAAATTAAAGATAAAATTAATCTACAACCTGTAATTCAAATTTTGCAATCAAATTGATATCATTAAAATTTACCATTGTAGTTGTGACTTGACCCACAGACTATTGAAGACTTTTACTCCATCTTACCAGCAGGGAAGACTCTGACTGTTCTCCATTATGAGTTGAATTCTCCATTGAAATAACCGGCCTCTGAAATGACACACGGCAGGCTTAAGCTGGCATTGAAGCCTTATGGATTCATTTTTGTTATCTGACAAGAATCAAGATGGGCAGCCATGACGTGGAGCGAAATCTAGAAATAGCGCACTATAAAACAACAACGAAAAAATAATGTGTTACTGGATGATAAAATTTAGCTACTCTTCCATTGTGTTAGTAGAACAATGCTTCGTCTGTATCATGTTCAGGTGTTTCACGTATCTTCAAACTTCACTCACATTGTCATCCAAAAATTAGAGGAGGCTACTGACTCGCGTACGATCTTATCAGCCGACCAACTAAGCAGTCCAACTTCATTCAACTAATTAGCTTAAATCATTCCGTGATTATTTGCAAAATTTTTCACCTCGAATTTGACTTTTAATTCCTAACCTATAGATAAACAGTTGAGTGTGTGTTGGGTCAGGTTTGGTGTGCTCTGAAGGGGAACTGTGGCGGGAACATCGCCGCTTCACCGTCGGAGTGATGCGTGCACTGGGCATGCGCAACGGCGCCGCCAGAGCTGCTCTCTACGCGCGCATTCTTCAAGCTGCCAAACAAACTGCACTAGTGAGTAAAAATGATACATACCTCAGATGCAGTTATTTTCTATTTATTTTGAAACCAATTTTTTTTTGGAATTAATTTCAATTGTACTTACCAAATTGTACGTCAGGCGTACGACGGTAATTTTTACACTGAATTTTCCGATACGAGAAGAACTGTTTCCTACTGAACTTCATGTCTGGCGTGCCTCCCTGCGACTGTCCTTTGAAGTGCAAGACTCTTACGAATCTCGAGAATAATAAAGTTTTTATCCTGACTAGCTGCAATTCGCATTTTTAAATGGCAAAAGTATCGACTGATAACTTGAATTCAGACAAGTAATGGTTGAACACATTATTTGATATGAGTTCTACAACTGTGAAAAATATCATGTACAATGATGTTGCTCATCCTCTTAAATCTTAAAGCATACACACTTGGGACTCTTAGTTGAAGACCATAATGCCACTTAAAGATCGAAAAGGTGATAATTTTTTTTTTTTATCATCTAATCTACAGAAGAGAGTGAATACTTCCATGTGTTATATTTATTTCAGTGTGCTCAAATTACCGTGATAAGTTTGAGATTCTTTGGCATGCCCTTCATTGACTTCTGCTGACTCGTGGTTTTGAGGTTAAGCTCTTCAGAGTCTATCGAGAGTGAAGTAGGGTGCGAACTTTGCCATCGTACGAACGAGGGTGCCCGCAGGCCCTCAGCTCAGACATCAGCCAAATAAGTACATGTGTTTCGTCTCACTTAATCAGTATTTTATTCTAATTCTGAAAACGAATGTAAATTCTTCAGTAGGCGTATTAAATGGATAACGTTTATTCGCTGGAAAATCTGCTTCAAATCTATAAAGTTCTTGACAACGTTTTCTTTTCGATTCTACCTAAGAATGTATTATTTCACTACTATACATGGAGGAGACCAACCACGAATGCAGACATTGTTTTTTATCTTGTACCTATTCATGATCGTATTGAATTTAAGCTCAGATGAAGGCACAAATCAGCTGCTGATATATGAGGTCATCAATCAATTAATTGCAGCTTTTTTTCAAGGGAATTCACAATCCATACCATGATTAAACAACATTAATATCACGAGGAATTCAGTAAAACAGCCCTGGCAAAAATGTATCTGGCTTACAAACGAAAAAAAAATCCACACACGTATATGCATTTGTGTACACGGCTCTTGAAAAAGTATGTTTTTCCTGAACAACAAGGACCTCGGAAGTCGAGATGAAGCTCGGTTGGTGGACCCGAGCTCCGAGCTGCTGCACAGCCTGGGCAACACCATGAACATTCTTATCTTCGGCGTCGCCTACGAGAAGAATGACCCGGAGTGGCTCAGGCTTCTCTTTCTTCTCGACGAGGGCGCAAAGCTCATTGGTGTCATGGGCGTACTCAACTTCCTTCCTTGGCTCAGGTGATGCTCGAAATTCGTTAGTCATTAATTAACATGGACCTTTCAATCAAACGCAACGCTACTTCTTCTGGCGACTCCTCAGCTTCAATCAATGAAAATCAAAGGGCAATTGAATTCAAAGATCTCGATTGAGTTCTGAACTCGTTACTCACGAGTTCAGATTCTTATAACAATTCACTAAAGGTCTAGAGTGCATGATATATCGTGTTCTGTTGATTGTTAATAATACTGGGGAAAATGGTTGAAAATATTAAATGTCCAGTGTATCGGCCATCCAAGATAGTAGAATATTTATTTCTAAATATTGGAAATAAAAATTTTGCTAAATAAATTCAAAATATTTAAGTATACCCGTAAGAAATCGTGCGTACACACAGATGTTCTAGGACTGCCTCCAATCATTTTTTGATGTTGCAGGAGCCGACTCTGTAAAATGCGATGACTTCTTAAGCTAAGTAACTCTGAAAAGACACGTGTGCAATAACGCTGATTTATCATTGACATCGTACGATCCATTCAAACTCCTATGATGATACTTCTCCGATATTTTGACTAAATTTTGTAGGGAAATTTGTTCGGTCTACAAACTGATTCTACTACTCGTACATCTTGTTGTATGATCGAGAGCTTCATATTTGGATACCATATTTGTCTCGAACTACGTACATGCTGTTCGACACAGCCCCAACAAAAACGTATCGTCCTCCTGAGCGAAAGTAGACAAAACACTCAGCATCGCCATAAAATGAAACGAAAATGAACACTCACCTGAAATCCTATCAAAAATTGTCAATTTAAGGCGGTTTCACCGCTATAAATTGACCGAAAAAGTCTAAGAAGAAATATTTATTTGCACTTCACTCCACATTAACAAATATGAGATGACGGCTACTGGTAGAGCTATGCTTTCCTAAAAGTTTTCGTTGGTCATGATCTAGCTAATCAAACAGTCATTTATGTTCCTATGTAAATAGCCATAAATAATTTATGTGACAAGTATTTTTGTTACAATTTGCTCAAGCCAAACATTGTTTGGAGAAAGAATGTATTCACTTTTTTTCACAAAATGTAGTATTTCTTTTGAACTCAAGTGTGGATTCAGAGATTGGCAGAAAGTCCCCAAAAAAATTGTATTTGCCGTAGGGCGTTAATTTGTTGTTCTAATAGATACTTATGGTCTTCAAACTGTTTAGATTTCTGCAGTTCAACACCATTTTCATTTCAGTGTGATGGATCTGTTCTCATATTTAAACTCCACAACGCAACACGAGCTTCAATTATATCACTTTGTGATTTTTCCCCCAATTAATTCACTATTTGAAGCTAAATTAGATAACTCTTCCGTAGCAATATCCCCCAAATATTTACGAAAATTTTCAAGTGTGAAAATACTGGAAGTATCATAAAATGAAAGAACTGTGATGCAGCAATCGCGAGGTCACTGACCCGAGCCAGGAATGCTCTACTACGAGCTGTGGGGCGACTGGAGCTACTATTACCTCACCTTCACATCTGCACGTACTACGAGTTTTGTCTTTCGTAGTTCGAGCTCGTGCCAACAATTTTTTAAAGAACGTGGAAAGTAGATACACAATCCACTTTTTATGCAGCAATCGTGGTAGGGCATTCAGGGGAGCATTTCTCGTCTGTGCCGGAGTTCATTGACCCTGTGCGCTGTGTGGAGTGTCTCCACTGGTTGCATAATAAACGCTAGTTCTGCCATAGGTCAACGACTGGCGCTCTTGGATCCCAAAGCCATTGAACGACGTAACATTGTTTAGTGTTATTCCTCAATTTTGACTATGTCATGATATAGAAATCATGAATTTACTCTCCGTGCATCATTCCAGGTACAAACATGACTTTGAGATTGTGAATTGTTATGCTTTAGTTGCACAAAAAACGTACGGCGAAAGGCCTTCACCTTAGAAGTGCGAGCTCTCCAATGAGAGTCCATCACTTTACTTTGAAAAACTATTCATTACTCAAATGGAAATTGTGATGAAGCTATTACTTAGAATTAAATTAGGTTTTTCAAATTGAACTTAGTTAAAATTCAGAAAAAACATTCAAATTGTTTTTTAGTAAAATTGTGCACACCCTAGTGTCCAAGACCAAAATTAGGATTCATTATAAACAGTGTCTATTCTGTCAACTAAGTTTAGTTTTATGAGATTCTATTTTGAATTTCATTCAATTTAAAACCCACTTACAAAACCCTCTTCAGGTTTTGAACAATATAACTATGCATGTACGCATATCCTAGCTTAAAATGTTCTGTATGTGAAAATGTACCTGCTATTCATTTTTCCAAAAAACGATATATTTTTAATCTCATGCACTACGACAGATGAGTAAAATCAGTATCACTCTCAGTGCAACCGATTTTCAGGAAAGGGTGCTTTTCCCATTTCTTTATAGAAAGTGCTGCATTTGAACACTTTCTAACACATGAAATAATATTTCACATGCACACCCGTTCAGTGTAAATTTAAATTTTCTAACCTAAATTTTCTAAATGTTTTCCCGCAGGTTTCTCCCCAAATATCGACAGATGGTGTCTTTCATTAAAGAAAATCAAGTGAAATCTCATGCGATCTACCAGCGAATTATCGACAATTTCATTTCGGAAAAAAAATTGCAAGCTGAAGATGATGCAAAGGAGATCCGCCATTTCGTTGATGCGTATATTCAGGTAACTCCTTTGAATAAACGAAAGATAAAACCATGCATGATAGGAATAAAAAATTGCATGTATCGAGAATATGTTGCATACTGATCACCCTGAAATAACTTATAAAATAAGGGAGCTTCTCAAAACGAGCAATTCAAAAATAAACTTGTAGCACCATCGTTAAGAAGTATGGAAAGAATATGTCAGTTCAAGTTATATTGGCAGGAAAAAAACTTGTAATTTGTCCTAGTTTATTTCATGTACCTTTAAGATTAGAAACTGGGATGCTTCAAATCCTCATAGTTAAAAAACCAGTAATTTCCCACAGACAAACTTAGATGAATTCTGAGATACTAACTTAAACGCTTCAAAACCAGCTATTTATTCCTAAGGAAAAAGATGTGAAGATTTTAGAAAACGATGAACAGCCCACTATTCATTTGATCCATTTGAGCTTAGATACTCAAGATCGTACATATATACTGTATTTGTAAAAATTATGCCCTATCGTCGAGCCGTCTTCGTAATGTTCTAGAATATTGTTTCTCACGGAGAGAACATTATGTAATTTGAAAATTCCGTAGAAAATTCATAAGAATTTAGTATAAACTGGATGTATTTAAAATTTGAAATTTAACTAAGCCTTTCCCCGTAGTAATTTTCAAATGTTATCAGGTAAGTACGAAGAATCACACAGCGATTTTAGAGAGTAATTTAAATTTTTGTTTTCATAACAACTTCATCGCTAAACGATCGGCCAGTGAATTAAAAATCATATTTAAGAGTTTTTACGTGATTTCTACATACAATTTTTGGTTATAGTCTTAGTGCGTGAAGACTCGATTTGTACCACGCAATGCATCTTTCTGATTTCAGGATAAACGATTTAGTCTTTTTCTAACCGTTATCAATTCAATACGCCGTACAAACACTCCCAACAACAAAATTTCTTCCTATCGTATAAACAATTCACTCCTAGTCAGACATCGAAGTCTTTCCTATGAGTTCGGATTTTCTTATAGGAATTCGAAATTTCGGGCTTCTGCCTTTGACAGGAAGTATGGTCCAGAGGACCTGGCATGGAAGGGAGTTTCACAGCACGACAGCTGCACCACGTCGCTGCCGACCTGTTCGGTGCAGGCACAGAAACCACAGTCACGTCCCTGCGCTGGCTGCTACTCGACCTGGCCGCACACCAGCGGGTCCAGGTGTGCATGGGCATGTTGCGGTCAGCGTAGTTTACTATGACTAGGAATTGCTCGCTATCTATTGCAACCAAACTTATTATTATGTCATCATCACCTACTGATCCTTGGTTCAAGATGTTGCATACGAATTTAAAATCCGATAGCTATAATAATTTTCACTCGTACGATTTTTCTTTTACATTGCTGGTCAGCTTACTGCGTACACAGTTCCGGTTTTCCTTGTCACTCTTGCTGCCATCAGAGAAGAACATTTAGTTAGGAAGCTTGCTGAGCATCTGACTATGCTGTACCGAAGTAACAAATGTAAGTTATGGAAACTTATCTCTATATTTCAATGACCTCTGCCAGTAGTAAGTAGTGCATTTGGTAGAGGTTTTCGGCCGAGCAGTAGGTCACGCGGTGATCTAACGAGGCTCCGAAGGGAACTAAACTCTTTTTTTCATTAATTTCGTAAACTAATTAATAAGGCATTTTTGAGCCGGGCAGAAAGTCCAGTAACCAACAAAACGTGAAATATGGGGCCAGTGAGAATCCCATTCATTATTTACCTAGTCGCATTGACCAGAGAGCGAACGAGCTTGAAGAACTGATTAAATTAATAGGCTAATATTCAACTGATTTAACTCCGCTTTTAAGTTTCCCGCCTCTCGCGTATTAGCGAACTGCTAAATCTTACCTACAGTAGCTGTCTGACTGACTCAAACGAGCTACTCCAGGTGGGCTATCGCAGCATTCTAATAGAGATTAGCTAGTTTATACCCAGCTCGCAGTTAAGCGAATTTTTATGTCTTGCAGCTCATTCGCTTAACTCCTGATCTACAACAGGGTACCTAGCCTGACCCTTGAGCTATGAAGACCAACCGGGCTCTGGCTCTGTCTTTTCCATGCTGACTCTATCTCCAAAAACTGCATCGGGTCCCCAATATTTTTCATTCTGAAAGACTGACTTCCCACGCCTACGCTTGGGGTTGCTTTCAGCAACTCCAGCGTTCGACTCTCTTTCTCTAAATTTTTGGGATTTCCTTAGCTCACGTTGCCGTCTGCACTCGGCGTTCCGCCCTTAACTTTGCTTGAGAAGGCGAATACGATGCCTACGCTTGAAATGCTCGCAGCGTCTCGCACACCTCTCACATTCCGATGTATAAGCGCAGACATAGCTTGCTACGAACCTGTCTACATATATACAATGAACTTCTAATTTATACACAAAGACGCCATTAGAAATCCAGCATATCTTTCAATACTATAATGAAATTATTGTGAACTAAATATTTATATCAAATATGTGTGAAATATTTTCACTCCTCTATAGGAAAAGGAACTTTTGAAGCTACATCTCTAGTTACAAGAAGAATACCATAGCATCAATTACATTTTGGAAATTATTTCGTACTCGATGGCGACCAAGATAACTTTGCCCGTTAAAAACAATAATCTTTGTTTTGTTCAGTAGTGAGACATTTCGTTGGTTTACAGCTGTTGCTTTATTTACACAGTAACCTTTTTTACCCCCTCTATTAGATTAGGTTGTTTCATTTTTCTAAACCATTCTATTTGTTTGAATTTTAACTGTATGAAAATGCATAAATTTTTTTATTGTTTCCGATAGCATTTAATGATAACGACGTTTTAGTCGAAACCAGCTGGTCTGAGTGCAAATATAAATTATTTTTGTCGCGACCCTTGTTTTGTCCATGACTAGGAGTATTATCGCGACCCTTGTTTTGTTCAGGACTGTGAGTATTATCGCGACCCTTGTTTTGTTCAGGACTGTGAGTATTATCGCGACCCTTGTTTTGTTCAGGACTGTGAGTATTATCGCGACCCTTGTTTTGTCCAGGACTGTGAGTATTATCGCGACCCTTGTTTTGTCCAGGACTGTGTGTATTCAGAAATCAGGGAGACTGCAGCGACCAACGGCGAGGTGGGCCTGGAGCAGCTGCAGTCGCTCGTGTACACCCAGGCCACCCTCATGGAGAGCCAGCGAGTGCACCCCGTGGTGACGCTTGGGGTTCCTCATGGTGCCACGCAAGTAAAACTCATCCCAAACATTTATTTAACATATTTTAGGCGCTAATTTAGCGTTATGTGCAACACTGGCATTTTCGCTGGTAATTTCAATTCTTATACAACATGATGCTTAAATATTGTTGTTGTTCAAGCGTTTAAATTTCTCGTTTTCATCACCATGAGATAACATGTTTGAGTGTAGAGAATTCATGAAAATGTGCTTCGAAAATATTTCACAGGCATTTACCACATTCGTGAGCTTGGCCGGACCATGATTTTTTTTATACAGAGCGAACACCAAACTAGCACTTATTTCTGCTTTAATTTTTTAATTACATATACTCGTAAATACAAGCTTTCTAAGTGCTTTGAGACGCACAAAAGCTCTTCTTAAATAGCACTCCAAGTCTAAATGTGATGAATAAGTTCATGCGAACATAAGAACAAAACATTTTTTCTCTCACAACCTAAGAGTTTTCTCCTCACTAACCTAATTTTTTCCTCATTTCGAGGATCTAGAAATAGAAGGCTTCCACGTCGCAAAAGGAACAATGCTCATCCCGTTGCTGGCTGAAGTGCACAAGGACCCGAACCATTGGAGCGACCCCGACCAATTCGAGCCTGGCCGCTTCATGCATCATAGCGACAAGCAAATCATAAGGCGTTCTGCTTTCTTGCCCTTCCAAACAGGTTTGTCCAAATATTTAGAACGCTCATATGCATGTGCCACGTACATGAACCTTGCTTATTAAAATGAGCTTCGTGTGTCCGATTTTAGAACTATATACTATTAAATGTTCTTTTACATAAAGGATAAGCCATTTGCTCAATTATCTCGGATAATTGCAATACCATATACTCACTTGATATATCTCTAATGAGGTGTTTTTTGCAGGTCGTCGAGTGTGTCCAGGCGAAGATTTTGCTCGACTTGTGCTCTTGTTATACGGGACGCAAATCCTGTTGCAGTACCGCCTCGTTCTGCTCAAAGATTATCATGAACATGCATGTCCAGTAAAAAGTGGTCAAATTAAGACGACTAGTATTTTAGACGAATCGCATAAGAGGATTCTCATGATTGAAGAAGGCCATCAAAGCCGGTTTGAATATGATGCCGATATTTCCACCAGAAATGAAGAACTCAATCGTCCGGAGAGCCCCGACACCGCAGGTAGAGCCGTAGCTCACAGTGAAGAGTCCGTAACCTGCAGCTGTGTCCATGCGAATATTTTCGGTTTACAACCGGAAGAAATGAAAAAAATGTTGGAAGAAGACCCCTTTGCTGACCCAGTGAGTGGGTTTACTACTGCTCCTCGACCCTATAAATTGGTTTTTGTAGCTCGAAATTGAGTAATGGACTAAATAACTTTTTGTCTCCGTCAATGTCAATGGAAGAGCATCACTTTTGGAAAAGAATTCAGAGGAAACTTTTTTGTCACGAACTACGAGTGTAAGACATTCTTGGTAGGATATAAGCTCCTGGATCAAAATGAATTTACTTGAACCAGCAGAAGTAAAATATTCATGAAGCATTAAAAATTACGAAGAACTGGTTTGGCCGTAGTAAAAAGCCGGCATGAAGTTACACCACCTAGGCTCCAGTTCATGATTCATTTCGAATGTTTTTATGATGATATTTACCCAGGGTACAGTACGGCACGGCAGGCGAACCTGGTAGTTTTTGAAACAAGCTAAGTTAATCTATTTTTAAGATATCGTAATTTTTATTTAAAGAGCTACAGATAATGCTCATGTAAAAATCTGTAGAGGATTGGGCTCAACAGGATGAGGCAACTTCGCACACGTCGCGTACGTCTATTGCCCAGTTAAAGTCCCGTCGACACTATCAAACTCTCCGTCAATCACGAACACTTTAAAACGCTAAAAAACGCAAACTCTTCTGAATCGAGTCCAGACTGTATTCGGCTGCATGAAGTTGTACGAGAGTAGAATGTAAGTAAAAACACTGCTCCTGGAATACGTGAATTGAGTTGATGTCTGTTACTGTTTAATTTGATTTCTTAGCAGTTTTTTTATCGTGTAGGTATTATTTTTAGATAAGTAATGACTTTTTACCCATGTTTGAAAAATCTGAAGCCATCTATCTTCATCGCCAGCTACTATTTATGCTAAATTAACTAATCCTTAATCTAAATAGGCTCATGTAACAATATTACGCTATTATGAAACGAATAAATTACCAAAAAATAATCATTTTTCGATAAAATGATTTATTTACAAGCTTTACAGTCATAATACACTAATAGTACTTGTGGTAATACATTTTTTTCAGATTGTTTCAACAAATGTCAAAAAGAAAATACATTCAAATCCATTCCACAAAAAATTAACTACGAGCATAAATGAAAAACACAAATTTTTTGTCGATCAATCAATTCAGTACAGCAGTTCACAAGCCCCAATGTTGTGTAGTCAAAATGTAAATTTTGTCCCATTCAATTAAATTCACACAATGTTTTACTTTGTGGATAGTTTTTCAAACTTTTTGCAAAGAAAAGAACATTAATTTTTTGATGTTTAGAGTAAAGGACGCACTACCTCAATGCCTCGAGGTTGAGCAACAGTCAAACACAGAAGGTAGGGGGAAATTTTCAGGAGAATCCCACTGTTAAAAATAAACGCAGAAACGATGTTATGATTAGTATCTCTTTTAATCGATATTCTTTTTGAGACTATCGATATTAACGAAATGCCACTTTACGGTTTATAATCATGTACTTAAACTAACTTTAAATGAGATTGTTTTCGAAGCCTCTTTCTTAAACTTTGCAAATTTCTATAACCCAATTGGCAATCGGCTTATATTTCTATTCAATTATTACAGAACAATCATTTCCTTGCTGCGAATGACTTGTTGAGAATCTGAGGTCAACCAACGCTCTCAATGCCAGTGCCCTGTGCCCAGACAGCCTCGAAGCAGTGCCTTGGATCTAGTGGGCGATTGTACTGTGTATATGTTGCGGAAATTACGCAGGAAATGAGGGAAATTGACTTCAGTTCGTAATGCCTAAACTTGATAACTGAAGAACTCGGCTTCTCAATTCACGGTCTAATGTATTTCCTACCAAAAGAAGAAGACCTTGGAAGCTAGCAGTCCATGAGCCCCAATCGCGAGCTACTTAGCTCGTCCTTGAGACGGCTCGTCCTGAGAGAAACCTAATCTCATCACTCCTTCCAATGAACTTAGCTCATTCAGTTTACTTGAACCCTATTCATTCCTCACAAACTTCCTTTGAAAAACAACTCCGCTGCTGATCTTACCGGATACTTTTCGTCATAATTAATGTTCATTTGAACTAGAAAACCCATACTTTGCCAAGTATCCTTGATATAAAACAAAGTACAGTTTTTCGCTGGACAGTGATAATGAACAAGTTGTGAACTTCATATATAGGTGCGAGGCTCGTCATAACTAAAATTTTGGTGGCAAATTAATGCAACTTGAGCGATCGTTTTCTTGTTCTCGGAACCTTAATGAGCAACAACAATATACTTTGGCAGCAATCGCTAACGACGAATAAGTGATCGCAGAAGAGTATTAGCGTTCGCTCAACTGCAAAGGATATGGCACTTCCAATCGAGTGATTACGAGTTTTTGGTTCTGAGATCCAGCGAGTCATTTCGATCGAGAGAGGTTCTGTGTCTAAATCCATACTTCATAGATGGGACATTACGCAAAACCAACCACAGTCACTAGCTCTTCAGAACTGGAATGGTAGCCTCCCTTACCACGATTGGTATTTTAAAAGAAGTTGGAGATTAATTTACTTATGTAAGCATTATAATTCAAATTGGTTGGCTCTCAAAAATTTTCTCTCTTTGCACCCGACGCACAAGTACGGCACATACGTACACAATAGAAGGTAACGTTTCGATCACTAAAATGATAACCGGTTTTATTACCCAGCACTTAAAATTGCTTGCGTCGTTACCAGTCTCACGAGAGATGGAAGGAGGAAAAAGCGAATCCTCGTAAGGTGAAGTAGTCATCAGAAGGGCAGATGTTACCTAACTTTACCAATCAAATTTAAGAAACGTAGACTAACAAGTTTGAACAAAATTTCTGTTTATGAATGTAATGCGGCAACCCTAATTGTTCCAGACGAACAATACGATGTTTCATACATTACGGGAAGTAAGCCATATCAATTGAAGTCAAACATGGGAGGCATATTAATAGTGTTTGAGTGTAACGACGCTCTGCCTTACATTGGTTAGAGTTTGCGGCATTATTTCTAATTTTACGACAAAATTTGTCGAATTCAAAATACGAAATTCACTTTAAGGTTAGACATAGATTACTTTTGTAGTAGTGATCTTTTCCCGTATATGTGTAGAAGTGAGAAGTTTGAATCAAATAATGGAAACGGGAATTTTTGTAACTAAGCTATTAAAAAATAAAGTGATTGACAGAACTTGAAACGACCTTACAGTAAAGTCAAAGGTCTGTGTGTGTTAGACGTACGCCGTGTTTATAGGTAGGTAGTGTGGAGACGCAGCTTCTTGGTTTCGAGATGAATGGTTGACTCATTTCAATTAATTGTTACAGGAGCAAATCAAGACAGCTGAACTTGGCCAAACTTTCGTATAATTTACGAGTCGTAGAGTGGAAGTGGAAGATTAAGAACGTCGCTAAGTGGTAATCACTCATGCGTTTAGTAGTTAAGCGAGCGGACACCTCTCTGAGGCGCTACGAGACGTCAGTTATGAGAAGACTGGTGCTGAGTTAGCTGAAATTTATGATCCTTGCGGGTAATGACATTTATTGGGGGACGTAGGCAAATACAAGCCCTAAAAAGGCTGCATAAATGTGATAATTTTTAAAAAATAAACGAATTCCATAAGTTTCATTGGGCTTTTTCAGAAAAATTTCAGCTTTATTTTACTTAATCATAACACTATGTGTATGTAGTTCTTAGATTTTAAAATTGAACTATAAAAGGGCCTCTTCCCTTCTAGTCCTGTCTCGAGGAACTGAAATAGGTAATACATGAGCTGAACCCGATGCCCACTAATTAAAATTTAAAATTTCTTCAATTAGGTCTTGCCGCAAATTGACAAGGCTTAATTGGTGTCGCGCAGAAACACCTGCACCCTTAGCTGAAAAAGAAAACCTTTTCGAAAGGAATTTTATTATATTGTTCAACACATATTCTTAGCCATTGGGTTGATGATAACGTAATAGTTAAAAATATGAAATTAACTCTGTTATCGTAGTAAATAAATTCGTTCAATAATGAATTACTATACCTGGATTTTATTTTTCTTTATGTAAGATGAATGCATTTTATTATTAATCTAAGGCGATAGTCTAGTTTTCCAATGATGACTTTATTCCAAAGTATCTTCAAAATATTAGAGAGTTAGTAAGGCAAAATAACATATGTTCAACATACTAAATAAATCTTGTGATTAATCTTTTCTGTTTAACTAAATTTAGAAGCGGTGACTGATACCATTTTATCTTGGTGTCTTATCCAGTGATCCTGTTAATATTATTAGTTTCAGTTTAATACTTTTACTTTTTATGCCTGCTGGAGAAGACAGTGACTGACCCATAAAATTAAACTAATAAATATTTGTCATTATTCTACTCGCGCGGTTTCATTATCCTTTTTTCGTAAGTTATTCGCTCATCACTTTCAAAAGAATTCCCTTGTTAATTAACCAATTGGGGTAAAATTCGTACAGGTAAATGAACCTTCACCCTTAGTTTATTTGATGGGATTTCATTTTTTTAAAATTCTTCACTCAATGTCCTAAAAACCGCTCACTTGCATCAACCATATTTCCAAATTTTTAAAATCCTTCCGTTGGAATTTAAAGATCAAAGCGCCAGAACGAAGTGAGACAATAAGAGCGATGGTGCAGTTACATAAGCAGTTCCTGTGTACAGCCATTTAAAGGGGTGCCGATATTAGGTCGGAGATTGGATTATAACAGAAGAAAACAGTTCAGATACTTCCTGCACTAACTCCTCGCCTACGTGTGCGTGAGCGTGCTTGCATCTAGACAACCATAAACTTCAAAACCCAAACACGTGACCCAACTTGTACATGAGCGTCCTTGCATCTAGACAACCATGAACGTCAAAACCCAAACACGTGACCCACCTTGTCCATGAGCGTCCCTGCATCTAGACAGCCATAAACGTCAACACCCAAACCTCCCAACACCAGCATCGCATAGCAGAACGCTTGCTTCTCCAGTCACCAATTCGAAGCGATGCGTGCTAGAAAAGAGGGAGCAGCGAAATTTCAAGCTCTGAGTTGTGTAAGCTAGAAATGTAAATGAGGAGAGTTATGAGCCAGTTTCACCGTAGAGTATGTCCATAAAATTAGGCCACAACTATTCGTCAAAGTAAGATGTCCCATTCAAAATTTTTAATGAATGCTGCAAATTTCCTGATATTACGAGACTTTTCCTATTCTTTCCCGCTCGGCAAAAGCGAATTGCCAATAACATGTTTGACAGACCACAGTACAGTAACCACAGGATATTAACTTTTTGGTTCCATGGATGGCGTCGGATAAAAGTTTGAAAATTTCTGTCAATCTGATAACCGACTACACTCTCCCTGTTGTTGAAAAGTAATGAATTAGTATAAAATTTAAATGCTTCATGAGAAAGTTTTCTGTCAAATCTTGAAGGAGGTTAAGCGAACATTTTGGTTCGACTTTTTCTTCTTATCTCATTCAGCTGATGCGAGTAAAGCTCGATCACCTCGTAAACATATCTGAAGAATTTGAAACTTATTATTTACCGACTATTTATGATAGTACAGCAATAAATGAACACGATGATGTAGCTACAGATTCCTATACGTAACATGGTTTGCAGGGCATATCAGTAAAATTTAATGGCTCTCTGAGCTCAAAATAGACTATAATGTTTCACATTAAGGTTGAAGAGATGTTAAGAAAGGATAGTTATTATACTGATCATATTCGAACGACTTATCTACCAAAAATTCACCACCTACTGTAGAACTTCCTGCAGGAAATAAAATCTATTGCGTTCAATCGTGAAATTAATGTAAATTGAAATTATTCATTTCTTTCCAGTCACTTCTATTGCTGCTTGCTATGGAGGTCGTGAAGAGAGCTGCGCTGGGGCGTTAGGCCTAAGATCACAGAACGCCTCTCATGGAAGACTGACTGCCCGTAGTCGCCCGGGTCGACTTTCACTTGCCATTCATTCGTTTTGTTTGGGGTTTTTACAGCCTTTTTTTCTTAAGTTCATTGCCCGGTCCGTCTGCCGTTGCCATGAACACTCGATCCTCGACCTGGTAACAGGACCAAGATCCTCTCACAGGGCTCAGCCCTGCAGGTCTCTTCATTACTTTCAAGTCGTGCCCATTGGATCAATAATTTGACAATACCTCAAAGCTAATTATTACCAGATCTAAACTAACATAGTTTACTTGAAGTGAAACGGGGAAACACTGTGTTTTCAGCTGTCAGCCATTGAACACTCCTGATAGAATGTTGTACATTATTCTGTTACTGTTTGTGATAGTTTATTGTGTAATAATTAGCCATCAACTTAAAACAAAAACGTTCTATCCTCGTCTCCCAGTCTCGAAATATTTGTTTGACATGACTGGGCGAAACCTTTGACTGGAATTTTCAGAATGATGCCGAAGTTTCTAAACGGCAGAAGCGACGAGTGGATGTTGATACAAAAATCAAAATGTCGGATATTCGCTGCTCTCAAAAAATATACGCTGCCAACTGTGTCTTTAAATGTGAAACTTTCAACCCTGCTTTATGGCGATTATTCCAAAGGTTCACCCACCTAATTTTTATTCTCGCACAACCTAACGCAGAAAGGAACTTTAACGCCTCCTGTGGAGTAATCTCGACAGTAATCCATGCTGTCTACAGCGCCACGAGACTCACCTCGTTTGAACACAACACATGCATAGGAGAGAATTGCTATAGAACTCTTCAACTAGTTGCGCTTCTTTAATTAAATATGAATTCGTACATATTTAATTTAATATAAATCGAATCAATTTCGATGAGCTAGAGACTCAAATGTCATGGTACATTTGAAAAATTAATTCAATGCCTCATTTCATTATAGCTGATTGACTATTTCGTCCCTATTTTGCTTATGCAGTAAATGTTGAGGTTAATCGTGTTGGTCGCTAAATCCGCAAGACTAAGCTATTGGTATTTTTTAAATATTTTACGCAGAGAAGAGTTAGAATTGAAATTCTCGCGTTTTCCCATGGCACACTTATCATTCTGAATTGAAACTTAGTTGTATAATTAGAGAGAGACTTAAAGCCTAATTTAGGATGCATGTGTAGGTAATTGAATTTATTGTATAGGAAAAAGTTTGGACAGACATCATGAATAGAATAATATATATGTACTCCATTTCTGAAATTAGTATTTCCGCAGAGCAACGTTTTGCACTGGTGTGCTTTTGCTCTGCTTGAACGCATCGACGAGGGACACAATCAAAATAAATTGAATTACTTTTTAAATAACGACATATACAGTGGGCACATCAGCTATCCGATACATGATCAAAAATTTATTTACTATAGTTACACAAAAGCAAAGCAATTGAAAACTGAACATCTTATGGGCTTTTGTACGCTAAATGCTTATTCACTGAATGCTAATTCTAACATGTTTAATGTGTGAGAATTGTGCGATAACGGAGTCCGTCGTTCCTATAAGAACTCACCGAAATGTATTTTTGTGCACATTTGTCCTAGCAGCGTCCAAATCTTATTGAAGTTTAGATCAAGTCCCTCACAAAGTTTTCTTCACTTTACGGGCTATATGTTTACCCACATGGTTTGAAATTTTAGATGGACGCCCTGAATGTAGTAGGTTTGCAGGGGACTGATATGATGTGAACCAGCGAATCAGGCCACCTATAGATAAGATTGACATTTTTAGCATAGATGCAATTTTTCGATAGCCCACCCCAGTTCTATGAAATTCAACTTTTACTTCTCTGGTATTTTCGGGTAATTCCTTGGTCTTCATTGTGTTGGAATTAGAGTGATGAACGATGACCTCTTCCTCATACAGCTCTCAGGCATTGACTGAGGTCTGTTGTTGTGCAACAGACCTCAACCTTCTGTTGTGCAACAGAAAAAAATTATTTTTATAAATTTTCTAAACCGAAAAATTATTCTAAGCCGTACCAGAATACAGCATTCCTGTCACGTAAACCACTCTGGAGTGTTTGAAGACAATTTATTTTCACTTCAAACCTAATTTTGTGGGTGCGTTGTATACTTTTTTGAGGAGATAATCTAAGACTTATGTCGATGTTAATATCGGTGCTTTAATATCTGTGAATTCTTATGCTGATTTCGTATTCAACGTACAAAAGGACATAAGATATTCAATTTACAACTGCTTTGCTGTTGTGCAACCATGGTAGAAATATATTTGACCACACATCGGACATCAACTGCACCCATTGTAAGTTTATTTTGTGGTTTATGAGGCGAAATTCACACATCACTGGTCCGAATCAGCTACTTCGACCGCACCAGAATTTTCAATGTTACTTGATCATTATTTTACGGTAGAATGTTCTCAAATATACATAAGAGCTCACAGAAAGAAATCTGATAGATTTATAAGTAAAAGCTGAATGGCACACGTACTCAGAAAAAGTTTCAGCAGCTTCCTACAAATATTGTTTCTCTGATTTCCTATTTTCATTATTATCGAATGATTTTTTTAATAAACACTTTAAATGTTTTTTCCCTTATCATTGCATGTAGATCCTTGTGCATATATGTAGTCCTTACGATAGTTGCAAGTAACTTGTGAAATTTTACTAAATAATTCTTGTTTTAAGGTTATCTACATTCATTTGAACAATCTGTAAGTTTCTGTTACCCTGAGATCATTTTAGATTTATAATTATAGATAACTGAAAAATAACAGACATGCTTCATTTTCATACAACGGTTGTTGGTGAAAACGTATCAAATAGACTTTATTAAGTGAATCAAACCTATTTTTCTGATCTATTAATGAATTGCTAATTGCTAATCGCGAAGAGCGACTTAAAGTAGACCCGTTGGAGTGAGAGAGGGCATGAAAAGTAAAATTCTGCCGCCCACTTGAAGGACCTTTCATCCCGTGCTGCCATGCTCGACAACTTCTTATGCGTTAAGCAATCCTTGACCAAAGTATCGAAACATGGTGCGGGAACCTTTTCTCCAGCGCACAGCTACTCACACAGCACTCTCTAGTTACACCCCCTGCCAGTGCAGGCCATCTGACTGCACTCGTAGTTCTTCGGTGAAAATTACCAGGTGCAGTATCGGTACTTGTGAGATTTTACACTAATAGTTTTAAATGATGATTTTATTCACTGAGGTCAAGATCATATCTATGGGAAAACTTATAAAACTTCATGATTTAATTGATCGAAACATTTTTGATGAAACATTATTTACCTTGCTATCGTTCGTGTGTACATTAATTGAGAGCCGAGGGGCCAGAAAGGTAGTTTTTAACAATTTGCACTTTTCTTAAACAACTCGAACGCTATTTAGCTCAAGGGACTTATTAAGAGTTACACTGTGCATAATAAATTTATATTGATAAACGTAAGCCTTCGTTGGTCCATCGAAACTTTTTTCACCAATATTGCCGTGTTGGGATAAACATAACTAAACGGCCGCTTTAAAATCTATTGATACAGTCACAAAGAAAAAATACATTGATTAAATGAGAGTTCAAGAATAACTTTTCTGAGTCAAAACTTATTTCAAATCAGTGACAGTATCTCAAGAACCCAAACTGGTGGGAAATGTGAATTCGTACCATTTACACGATCAAAGTTATGATGAATCAAGTAAAAAGAAATTTCCCTTATAACATGAGACAAATTGACAAATATCTTGGTATTCCAAATCATCAACCCACAGGACTTTCTAAAGCATTTTAAATGTTTGCTGCGTGCAGTGAACGATCCGAATTTTAAATTTAGAATACTTTCAAAAAGATACGGCTGGACTGGACGAAAAACATTAACGCATCTGAAGTGGAATACCGACTGGATCTGTTCTTGAACTGACGAAAAAATCTTCAGAATGGAACTCATTACAAACAAGCAGAACCATGAACTGGTACCATGGGAACCATGAAACAACTTAAAGTTTTGATGTTGTTGCTATACCTCATGAGTTTTATGTTTTAGCTACCTTCGTCGAGGTTGGTATGAAAGTGAATACTTTTTGCATTGGAATAGGGGCAGAATTTTGCGTTGAAATAATGGCAGGATATACGCGTACGTACGCCTAGATGACGAGATTTTATTGCTCATTACATACTCACTCAAGACGGTGCTTTAACTCAAGCATCCAAGTTTCACGTTCAACGTATCACGAATGATACGTAGAACATTTCAGAAGCTATCATGATGAGAACAGTGCTTCCTTAAGCGAGACTAGCTCACTGAATCCAGTTTACATTCGGGAGCGATATTCCGGTAAAGAAAACTCCAGTAGTAGCCGCTGTGGAAGAAGCCTACGAGCTTTTGATCTAGTTTTGGTGCAGGGTTTCGTGCGATCGTTGCCCCTCAGGGATCCTACTTTAGAGGCCATGGTAGAATGACTCTAAATGAGGCAGTTTTTAATCACGAAACGTCACTCGATTGCTGTACTGAAGTCCCTAATCATTAGCGAATCCGCTTATGAATAAGTCAGTGAATAATTCTTCACTGGACTCTCGACTCGCCAGCGGAAGCAGAAAGAGATCACTAGGTTTGACGTAGATTTATTTTTTAACATGAAACGCTATGAACGCGCGATATGAATTTTAATTTTCAAATTTCATAAGACCCTAACCTTTTCAAATTTTCCTCATTTACTGAATATGTAAATAAACTTGTTTATCACTCCCAAACATGGATGCGTAGCGAGCAAGTCTTACCGTGCCTGCTGTGGCAGCCGTTCGTTGCCTTGGCAGTGCAGTGCACTCTCACACACGCCAGACGCGCGATGGGTCCGCGTTTCGCCGGACTTTGTAGGGTGGGAACACAAGGCCGTCGAAACGAGTTCTCCCTGCCTTAGTTCGGTCAGTGAACCTCAGTTTCGGGATTCACTTAAGCCTAGGATAAGAATTCTTACCTTCAATCCAAACTTTTCGTAATCTTCTCACGTAAGTTTTATTCTCATGTATTTTCTTTTAAAATTAAATTTGATATGTTCCAAATTCTGTAGCAGAATGTTTTCACGATCAGTAGCCGTATATACTTAAAATGAAAACATTCTTATCCTTAGTGTAATTTTATTAAACGAACTTTTAAATTATTCAATAGATCACTATAAGTTTCATGGTTGATATTACGCTCGTTACCTCACGAAAAAAAAAATTAATATATGTTTGCCAACGTTTTTAGATTAAATTCATCTTGTTTTATCCTTCACTTAGTTATACCTTGCATGCTCTAACGATTGATAGTGATTGCGGCTATGAGTGACCGAGTCCTTTTCACACCTGGAAAGCCTTTGTAATTAGTAAATCGTTCAGTAACAATAGTATTCAGTCATTATTGAGAAGCCTAACAACTGCTCGTTTCATTAAGTTGCCCTTAGTTTATCGCAACCTATGGCTGGACAGTAATATTTTAAAATATACATTTACCTCTAATTTGGGCACTTTGCTGCGTTGATAGGGTACGGGTGCGGGCAAGAACTGGTTCTGTTGTGTACTCTTCATTTCAAACCAGAGCACGAAGTTTTCAAAATATATCAAAAATAGGGCTGTGGAAATATTTATGTCCAGCCACTGTATGTTTTAGTCTCAAATTATACGTAGTGAAATTTTACCGCAGAGGACTGAAGCAACGATAACATACATGTATGTTATATAAATGCATGTATTCTGTTTATAATTATTTGCTATATTAAGGTATCCTTTCCTAATTACTTAATGGATCATAAGTGTCAAGAATATTTAAAACTATCGTGGAGATCAATACATGTATGAATGACCACGCACGAGTAAGACATTTACATGAGAACCCTTTATTTATCTTAACACTCATTTGATGCCGAAGCATGGAGATATAAACATGAAAAATTAGCCGGATTTTTGTGAGAGCTTAAATGAGCCAATTTTGTAGCCCTGATGTCAATGTTTAAATTAGGATTAATTTTTGAATTTCTCTCGAGTTCTCACGCGGGATGGATGGAGCGGACAGCTCCGGGTCTCATGGCCACATTTCATAGGATAAAAAATCGCAACCTCGAGCTTGGCTTTCTCCTAAGGAATGACTCTCTTTTTTATGTAAAAAGGGAGTCGCGTAATTTTCCATGCGAGCTCTGCCTACGAAAACAGACTTTTCGGTGACGCTGACCATGCAGTCGTTTTTATAGTAGAATCAATAATTTCCGTGAAATAATTAATTTGTTAGCAAGTGTAGAAAAATAGCCTGTATGAGGGCGTTAAAGCTCCACCCACGCTATGCTTGGTGATAATTTTCGGGAAAAATTGATAGCTTTATATCTTCGAAATATTTCGAAAATTTTCTTAGCACTGAAATGAAATTCACTCATCTCGGTGAATAACAGTAAAGAACGCTTGGATGAAATTTCTACTCTTCATTCGAGGATTGGAACGTTTATGGAGTACGTTAAATTATGGAACGTGTGATATCCACACTCGCACCCACTATTTAAAACAACAGTTCTGACAAAACTAGAACGTACTTCCAATTTTTTAGTCATCGGCAAATATTTATCTATACGTTCATGAACACCGCATGCATGTTAAATGAATGCAATAAAACTTATACAATCCAATTCATACTTCCACACGCTTTCTTAAGCAGGAGGATTTTCCTGCCCATCTTCACCGCAGTTACACTCCCGCTGTTATGCCTAACGCTCAGAATTAAGCTGCCGAACGAGTTTACTCACGAGTCGCCTGCTAGACAGGCACTCGCCGGAGAAAAAGCAATAAGGCCGGGGGCGAGAGCTCGAGATCTCACCTCAGGCACTTTGAAGTCTGAGTTCAATGTCCTATTATCCCTGGCTAGCTCTGCACCGATGTCCTATCAGCCTTGGCCAGTTCTGTGCCCATGACTTATTATCCCGGGCTATTCCTGTGCTGATGCCTATTATTATCCCGGGCTATTCCTGTGCTGATGTCCTATTTTCCCGGGCTAGTCCTGTGCTGATGTCCTGTTGTCCCGGGCTAGTCCTGTGCTGATGTCCTATTATCCTTGGCTAGTTCTGATAACTAAACTAAAGATTGAAAATAATGTTCTAAACTGAATTTCAGAGTTCCAAAATCGTGATCCTATTCACTCGAATATTGTTAACTCTCACACTTTTGTGGAGAAATCCATGAATGAAGAGCCCCTTCATTAGTGTGTCGTGATCAGAAGTGGGCACCACTACCAAATTATTAAAACATCTGCCTCTACTTCCGCTATCCTGGCTGACTGAAACCGCTACTAGCGCTATTTTTTATAATCGCGAAACCGCTACCAGCAACTCCGCTGCCGCTACCCATTTTAAAAAAAGCTTCTGAAGAGCCCTGCAAAAGGGCTACCATAAAACAGTTTTTCATCAGCGTAAGAACTTCGCGTAAAATGTTGTCCAGGATTGAAGTTATACACACGCACACACACACATGCAATGTGAAGTTCTTAAATTAATTAAGAATTCAGTACTCGCTCTGCGGCACTGCATGAAAGTTTGTCAGGCATACTCTAGGGAGTGGCCGTGGAAAGGTTTGGTAGTATGGGAATTATTAATAAAGAGGTGGTGTGGAGGGCCGTCAACAAATCAATTCTTTTCCAATGGTAGAGGCGCGCAGACTATTACCGTGCCATTGATACTATTTTGATAAATTGTACCCCTGGCATCATGCTGTCACCGAATAATCATATACGGTAATAAATAATGATTTTCCACAACCGCGTTCAAGCCTGCCTCTGAAAACGTACGGCTTTACGTTTGAAGGTGCAGTCATCCCACTTTAGCTGGACCCCACATAGAGAGTTCCAGAGGCGGGATCTGCACGGTACTTCGTGTAATTATTGCACTCGTATTTTACAATGACGATGTTACGCACAAATAAAAAATTTCTGATTTAAACATGTTTGTGTGTAGGGTTCCTTAAAGGCCAATTAGTCTAGGTAGAGGTAGCGCTTTTGAGTTTTGTGTGTACGCACCTGCTACTCACCAACTTTCTGCATGACTAAACCGTTAACGCTACTCCGCTACCATTTAGAGAGTCCGCAAGTAGCGGAGTAGAGGAGTTAAGTACTGGACTACCCAGCTCTGGCAATGGTTTAGGTAGAATTGCAAGCTCGTTCTTGTCCATTATGTCAAATTCACGATACGTGGCTTGAAAATCTTGTAGCTACAAAAACTTCCGTTTTCGGTGAAGCTGTGATTACAATGACTTATAGAACAAGAGAAGTTCAATCATTTATTTCCACCAGGGATTCAAACTTATATATTTATAGCTTGTGTGGGTGAGAACTTTTTGTATTTTTCGAATCGGTACACATTTAATCCAGTTGCTGTTTGAATATCTTTTCCGTTCGCACTCATTACATGAGATGGGAGATATTAAAACCGGAGACTTCGCTGAATATATGTGGCACTGCAGTAAAATTTCACTATATATAATTTGAGACTAAAACATACAGTGTCTGGACATAAATAGTTCACAACCGTATTTTTGATATATTTTGAAAACTTCGTGCTCTGATTTGGAGTGAAGAGTACAGTTATTTCTGAGGACACATATGTACTAAAATATTCAAACACAATAGAACAAAACTCAATGACCACCAGATAATCAAATAATAATAAAAAATAATATTTTAAAACATTGCTAATTTGTTGTACAATTTGAGTATAACACAATGATTAAAAAATTGTTCCTCAATCTTCCAGAAGCTTTCAGAGGCACATGTAATGTAAATAAACTACGATCGGCACGATCACTACCACTTCAGATTTTGTTGAAAGTGAATGTTCAGCGAATGCAATGCTGAAAGTCAAAAAAACTCCCAAAGCTATTCGAAACTAAATAGTTAGACTTCCTGATGAAGAATTAAACTATTGGCAAATTTACGAACGAGTTATGGTTCCATACTCAACTGTTGGGGCAATAGTTCGAAAGCATTGAGAGAATGGGTAATATCTAATCATCCATGAGTCGGAGCTCCTCCAAAATCATTGGCTGCTATCGACGCCATATGCTGCGTACGGTGATGAATGACCCCATGACAACCCGTACACACCTACAGAAAGTACTAGAGTTACAAAGAGTTCACGTCACGCGAAAAACGGTTACTAGAAAATTGCATCAAAGTGGTCTACACGCCTTCACTTCACGCAAAATTCCTTTTCTTTTACCAAAACATGTGGAGAACCGTTTATCGTTTGCCAAAAACCATCTTGACAAAAGAATTTAATTTTGGGAACAGTTGTATGGTCTGATGAGAGCAAAATTGAACTTTTCGGCCGAAATGACACTCGTCTTGTTCGAAGGAAAGCAGGGATTGCTTATGATCCTAAGAACACCATCCCTATCGTCAGACACGGAGGAGGCAGTATTATGGTGTGGGGCTGTTTTACTGCCCACGGTGGAGGGGAACTCCACATCGTTGACGGATAAATGGATAGTTCCATGTACCGACAAATACTAGAGCAGAAGCTGCTTCCGAGCGAAAGAAAATTCTACGGCCAGCACAAGTGGACCTTTAAGCACGACAATCACCCCAAACATGCGAAGAAGATAACAAAAGAATGGCTGTCAAATGAGAAAATATGTCCTCACGTGGCCTAACAGATCGCCTGACCTCAATCCCATTGAAAATTTGTGGCAAAAATTCAAGACTGAGGTACACAGGAGTCGAAAGACCCTTGCTGATTTAATATTCATCTACACTCAAGAATGGAACAAGATTACCAGAATGGAGAGTCAAAAGTTGGTTTCCAGTTACAATAATCGTCTCGATGCTGTTATTGCGAATAAAGATCATGCCTGTAAATACTAATGACTTATTTTTAGTTTTCGCCAGATACTTTTGTCCCATATATTTCCTTGCTTAAATGATTTTCTGGTTGTCAATAAGTCTTGTTCTGCTCTGTTTGAATATTCTGGTAAATATATGTCCTCTGAACTACCTGTACTCTTTACCCGAAACAAGAGCTCGAAATTTTTAGAATGCATCAAAATTAGAATTGTGCAAATACTTATATCCAGTCCATATACGTAGAAGCAGGTGAGAGCTACCCACCTTTTATGAAACCAAAAGTTTTGAGCTGAGTTCACTACCAAGGACGCAGGCGATTCATATTTTCATTCGTTTGCAAAAGATTTGCAGCGCAAATTGGAGTCAAGATATTGGGAAATTGTTTCAGGAATTTTCATATTTGTAGCTAAGTTTCATTCACAGTGTATCATATCAGAGTCATAATTCATTTGATAAGTGTTTAAGTGTTCAAATGCATAGACCTGAGACGTGTTGGTCGATAAACTTCAACTATGTATTCAAAACTTTTACATGAGCTCCTCAGATAAGAAGTTATTCGCCCATTGCTTTTCGAGGTCCAGTTATTTACAACGTTTGTCAATCGGTTTTTAAATGTGTGACTGAAGTCTAGGTTGTATGAAAGTACTGAACACACATCATTCTTCATTCAGAGCTGGCAAGGTACAAACTTATTTCTTAATTTCACAACGATGGGACGAAAGCAAGGCGTCTCGGAATGGCAGAAAGGAGCTATTGTATTTGGTTTAGCTAAGGGATACCCAATGAAAAAATTCGTGGAATTCGCTAATGCTTCATCCCGCACTGTTATGTACGTCTACCAACAGTAGAAACAATCCATTACATACGGCAATTCAAGACAAAATTGTGGTCGGCAGAAAATTGTGACCGATAGGGTCCCATATTACTGACCGGAAGAGCTGTGTATCAAGTATGAAACTATTGACAAGCATCAATGATGGCCTTTTTAACGTTGTTCTTGAACGCATTATTCGTAGGGAACTCCATGCGATATGGAGTAAAGTGGCTCGTAAACGGCCGATGTTAATTCCTACCCTCAATACCATTCGTTTCAAACTAGGCCAAAACACACGCACATTGGACTGTAGAGGAGAGAAGTGTCATGGGATCATGTCGCGGAGATGTCCGCCTTCGTGTTCATCGGAGACCTCATAAAGCCTTCAACGAAGCCTGTGTGCAAGGGCCGATGCGATACAATTAATGAGGAGGAAAATAAAAACTGCTGTACCACTAAGTACATTTAGAAAAAATTTGATATAAAAAGTAACTTGCATTTGATTTTATAAAACTTTATGACTCCCTCAGTACGATGATTAATAGAACGATGAGTGTGGTAAAAATTAGAAATCAGCTAATTAAAGGTCAAGGACTAGCTGCTCGCTGAAGAATCCGTTACTTAGATTAAAACGCTGAAAAAAGAACCAATAACTCTACCAATAATCAAAACCACCAATGATGTCCTAATTACGTAGGCGCATCCTATCCGGTCGCCTCCTCGCGTACATTTTGATAAGCGTGACGTAAAATAGGATTCCATGCAAAATTGATAAAGGAATTTGAAGCCCTGAATAAAAACTATAAGTCACTCGCAAATAGGGATCAAATTCCATGAATCACAATATTAGTTGAGCTCAGTGGTAGCTATATGATGAGTAATTTTCTTATCCCCACGATGAATTAGAAATGAACAGATCGTCATTTTGCACTTCACAGGTCATTGAGACTTAGGGAGCAAAAAAAATTCCCATAATTTTTTCTTGCTTGATTTCCTTCAAGAATACGCGCTCGTACTTCACACTCACAGCTTGGGAAACCAATGCAACATCGATCCCTCACTAGGGACAAGTTTTCGTTTTTCCGTAGCGAACATTTTATCAGTATAGTACACTAGGAGCACGTCTTTAGGAACGTATTGCAACTTTTCAGGGCACTGGTTGTTACGCAATGCAAAGGGGCCGGCTCTCTCGACAGCGTGACTCAGGCCTCGGCGCCATGGTCGCTCTCCAGCCGTCAGACGCCAGCGAAGGCGCAACGCTTCGGCGACTTTAGAATACTTCACACGTCTTACTTAGTCACAGAAGTACTGCAATTATTTATCTGCTTTTGCAAAGTATAAGTAGATAGTCTATGATGAATATGGTTTAACAATTCTCTTCATATTATTTTCTATAGATGTGAGCTGTTTGTATGCTTAGAATGTATCTTAACCCGTTAGGTTTGAGTAGAATAGCGGCAAGCGATAGACACTCATTTGAGTAGATAAGACCACCAAAAGCCACTTACTAGAACTCCATTAATCACCGAAGCGTGTCTCCACTAACACTAGGGTCATTGATTTTACGTTATTTTCTTTCGCGAAAAACTGACATCTGGAATCGGACACCCATCTATCGATGAGAGAAGTAGGGGGGTTGTGAGTAGATGGTAGATTACGGAGGCGGAGTCGTACCTATATAAGACGCTAGCACCACGCGTCTACTCGTTGACTAGCTCTTCTCCTGGCCAGCTACACACGATCTACTGCTCCGCTAACAGGTGAGGCGGTTCATTGCTTGCACAGGTCTTCTTTGCCATCTAGGGCCCTTATTCGTCTCTCACTGCCCCACGCAATGTGGTTCCTTCCAGCCATGTACTGTCGCCGTTGGTTAGAGGTAGTACATATTTTAAATGAGGGGACCATTCATTACCTGGTACCTTAAAGTTGAGAAAACTGCTAATGTCATGTTTGTGTGCGTGAGTGCGTGAGTTAAAGGATATTTTTTCTCAGTAGCATTGGCAGCAACGAGAAATTGTCACTCAACTTCATTGTCTTGTTTGCTAAAGTAGAGTGATGTACGCTTGTTGGCATTGTCTATGGTAGACCTAGGTTATAAAATCATATTGGGTAACTCTTTTGTATCGTTTTTAAGCAGCAAGTCATTAGAAACATGATAATTAGTCGTACCATTGAACAGCTTTTCTTGACATTGTATTTTTTCTTAGGAGCATCCAACATTTTCCAAAAACATAGTGTATTAGCTATTCGTTTTTACAATATTAGAGATGCATATGTGTACATCTGTAAATTTCCAGCTTGCATTGCCGGAAAAATGAATGCCAAGTATTATTGCCAATATTTCAATATGCAGTAATCACATCTCATCTATACTTGGGAGCTTTAATTTCTTTTATTGATGTGCGTACCTTAGAAAGCTTTTAAATGATCAGCAGGGTTAGTAAGAGAGGCGATCTAGCGGAGCTGTTTGGTGCTCGTTGCTTGCATCAGTAACTCAGGGACGAGAACTGTACAGGACCTGAATTCAATTCAATTATCATGAACATTGAGTTAGGGATAGAAACCTGAAAGTAGTAATTTGTGTTTGGAGCCTACTTTGAACACATGTTGTTTTATTGATCGATACAAGGAGTATACGCTGGCTCTTCCAACGTCATAAGGCTCTCACAAACTGGTACGCAAGCTCTCTAACCTCACCCCTTTGATCATTCTCAGAGAGCATTTAAATATACTCCATAGTTTGGAAGTCTTACTTTAAAGGTTGTCGCGGCATTCATATTTAGTCTTTTGGATATAAAACCAAAATAAATTAGGCCGCTTCTAATTTAAATTGAGTTCAGAAAGGGATTGATGTACCCGCCTGTAGCCAACTGCTTCTAACTTATGAATGAAGTATAATCGTTTCAAAGCCTCTGCAATCATATCACAATGCTACAAGGAAAAGTCAATTTAAAGATTCAACGGAAAACTATACGTAATAAACGACGCTATATTCTCCTGATGACGCCGATTCATAACGTAGGGCGTCACGTTGGGAAAAGATCTTTTTCTCTTCCATCTTCACTTTATGATCAAATGTGAGCTCGAGCATGAGTGCTTGCGTACATTTTAGATTTTAATTCAGACGAGATTTATTTTACTCCCGCGTGATTCTTAAACGCTTCACGCTTGTCTCGTCTCTTTCAAGAGTGATAAATGACCTTAATATAATCACAGTATAAGTAGACAGTCTACGCGTTTCCTGCAAGTGTAATATTCCAATATTTGCCCTAATTACTATATTCATTACCTCAAAGTTTAGTTTTGTGAGTTTCTGAGGAAGGACACTTACCACGGCATGCCGCAGTTATGCGAAGGCTCTAGGTATGGGTGCAAAGAGTAGCGATTAATTGCTGCTTGTGGGGTGCTTGTGTCGAGCAGGTGCTGTCCGCCGGAGATGAGTCAAGTGGCACCCTGCGAAGAGCCTTCTTGTCATCTCCACACAAGCACCTCCTCGAAGTCCTTTTTTGCGGCTCCTGTCACTGCCGCCTGAGTTCGCTCCTCCCCCGCTAACGCCAGCAACTGCATTCTTGCACACAAACTCCGCCCCTGCATTGGTACTGTTTGCATCTTGCGCCTATATAAGACCCAGCGAAGGGCAGGCCCTCTAGTTAACCAAGATGCTTCTGCACTTCTTAATATACGAGGCATCCATGCTGCTACAATGTACTCTGTTGCTCTTGGTCGTGTTTTTTTGCATCTCTGTTGTGAAGAAATTAAGAATGAACCTCCCGCCAGGACCGTGGGGAATCCCGTTCCTTGGCTATTTACCATTTTTGGGCCCGAAAACGTATCTCGCTTTGTATGAATTGTCCAAGAAATTTGGAGACATATACAGTATTGCCCTGGGTCAGCGTGTGATGATTGTTTTATCAGACCCCATGGTGATCAGAGAAGCCTTCTACCAATCAGCATTTACCGGCAGACCCATGACTCCTCTCTACGGAATGTTTAAAGGATTCGGTGAGTAAACTGTCAAAAAGTGTATAGTAAATTGTTACTGCATTAGAGGAAATATTCTTCTCGTTGTATACCGTACATTGGACAGTAAAAATATGAGCCATGATGTCATTGTCAAAATTCTTGCGATTGGCGAGCAAGTTTCAAAAACGAGCAAACACTTTGTGAAAATAATTTTCTTAAGAAATTTCTCGAAAACAAGGTCTGTGAGTTTTTTAATCTAAAAATTTCTAGCTTACCATGTAGTTATCGTCTCGATATTAAGACGACCATCTTGAAGTCATGTTTGCGAGCGTGAGCGCGTTGTTCATGAAAGATCTTTTTTCTCGGTAACATTTGCACCAACAAGAAATCATCGTCCAACTTCATTGTCTTGTCTGCTGAAGTATAGTGACATCCTTTGTGAAGTATATTTTAAGTGAAACAGTCGCTTAATTAAAGCCGCAAATTAAAATAACGGAGAGGACCATCAAACTTGAACTTTTCGCGCAAACGACTGAGAGACTTGAACGGCTTCATGCTCGGGAAGACGTTAACTGAGGTGTAAGAAGAGGGGGCCACAAGCGTGTGTTTTATCGGCTGGTCAGTCATGCCATACATGGATGGAAATGCACCATACGAGATGGGTCACTGGTCAGTCGAGGGCCAGTGAAAGTTGGAACAGCTTTGGACGGACTCACTATACGCACTTGCCTATTGCGCCTCGCAGCTCAGAGGCGCACGCAGTCCGTCTGACCTTGTCGCCCATTAAAGATAATATCGTGCCAATGTACGCAGGTTTTTGTGAACTGTGTAACCTTCTTTTTTTTTTTAATGTTTGTTTTCAAGGGCGGATTACAAATTTGTTAACGAAATAGATGAAATTAAATTTGTTCTTTCAGTTCGTGCCAGTTGGTTAGCATCCTCTCCCGCACCGAGCCAGCGTTTGTAAGAGGCTGTGACTAACTCTCGAACTTCGTGAGAACGTTTTCACTGAGCTGAATAGGTTATATTCACCGTTAAAAAGAAGCCTGATTCAAATTAATACTAACTAAAGTTTGGCTAACGTTTACTCTCCCACTTTTCAAATGATGAGCAAACTGCACCTTTCAATTTAATAAAAATTAAGTCTCGTATTCACGCAATTTTGTTGACCGCCTTCAGGTGTTCTCAACACACGCGGCAAAATGTGGAAGGACGAGAGAAGATTCCTGCATCAAAAACTAATTAAGCTCGGCATGAAGAAATTTGGCTCAGGTCGGGAGCAGATGGAAGTGAGAATTCAGGTAAATTTAATTTTGTGAGTTTGCAATGGAAAACCATCTATGAGACAGAATTGAAGCATATATTGATTGGTCTTCAGTTCCTAACACTTGTAAAGCATCATAATTTCTCTCTCTTCAGAACGAAGTTCGTTACTTATTGGACTGCGTTTTCGAAGCTTCCGGCAAGCCAATAAACATGGACCAATTTTTGACTGCATTTTCAACAAACGTGATTACTTCGTTCCTTCTGTCCACCCGATACGACGCTTATGATCCAATATTTTTGAAGCACAAAGAAATAAATGGAGAAGGCTTCAAGCTCTTCGCCAAACTGGACTTGGTCAACTATATTTGGGCTCTGAAGTTTTTGCCAGAAGTCCAGAGAGATATGAAGAAGCTCCATGCCAACCACTCTTTGTCCATTGAGTTCTATAAAAATGTCATAAGGCAAAGAAGGAAAACATACAAACCTGGTGATGATAAGGATGTTCTTGACAACTACTTGGCTGTCGAATATGAACGTGATGAAGTCATCGTAAACTTCGGTGAGTGAAATGATTGAAATTTTCAATTTAGATTCAATTAACTTCCAATTTCGTATCATACACTTTCGTGTGGCAATTTTACAATTAATTTCATTTAGCGAAAATGAAAAACTCTGTTCTTATGTGAAATAAAAATTCCATACTTAAGTTTTATGCTGCTTATCAACGCGTACTAGTTTTATAATTTGAACTTGAATTGAAACATTTGGGGATGTCCAGACGAGCAGGTGGCGCAGGTGCTTTGCGACCTTGTGACTGCAGGCAGCGAGAGCGTCAAGACCACGGCGAGTTGGCTCCTAGCGTACCTCCTCCACCACCCCGACGTCGTTGGCAAGATGAGAGAGGAAATTGACGACCACGTCACCAGAGACCGTCTTCCCAACATGGCCGACCAAACTAATCTAATTTACTGTCAGGCAGTCATCAACGAAGTCATGAGAATTTCTAACGTTGTTCCAATAGCTCCAAATCACGCTGCTGAAGCTGACTTTAACTTACACGGTTATTTCATCCCCAAAGGTAGTTCGGTTGTGGCACTTCTTTATGCTTGTCACATGAGTCCTAAATATTGGGATAAGCCTAAAGAATTTCGGCCTGAGCGGTTCATCAACCAGCAAGGACGCCTCTCAAGTCCGCAAGCATTCATTCCTTTTGGCAAGGGTCAGCGCAACTGCCTGGGAGACATCATGGCTGAATCTGAAATATTCCTTTTCCTCACGTCTCTCGTACAAAATTTTGAATTCAAGAACCCTCTAGATTCTCCTCTGCCTTCATTGGAAGGAGTCCAAGGAACCACATTGGGCCCTAAGGATTACCAGGTTAGTTATGCGTTTTTGTCAAAGATATTTAAAATTTCCATGACATAAGAGACCGTGACACGTTAGAATCATAGTCAGCTTTAGTGATCACTCGTGGTGTACTTCATCGAGAAATTTCAATCCCAAATTCTGTGACTGACAAAATTATTCATATTTCTGGCTCAAAACGTACTTAAAACTTGCGTGGGAAGCTAGTGAATTCGGCATAGAATGAAAAATTTTATTGACGAGAACTTCCCGCATCACAAAATTTTAACAAACATCGTTAACTTCTCTTGCGTGCTCTATTGACATCTTCGTTGAAAAGATAACGAAGGGAGAAACATGTCCCATCACTTTTTTCTCTAAAGATGCCTACAATTATTGTTCCATGCGTATTTCCTGTCGGTTTAGTTTAAGAAAATCATTTCTTCGCCACCCAGATGTGCCTGGAGCCCCGCTGCGCCGCTGAGGGTCCGAGCGAGCTCTGGGCCACAACCCACCAGGGCGCCAGCATCCTCATGCACGGGTAGACGACCGAGTCGCTGCCTCACAGCTCCAACTCTACAAGCGCTTGTCTGTGTTAAATTCAATTTTATACCTAGCTTTAATTCTGTTATTACCATTGTTTATAAGTTGACATATTTTGTTGGTATTTTTGTTGAGAAGCGTAGGTAGGAATTTCGCCATACAATTCAGTATAGTAAAATTATTCTGTGCCCTTTCGATGAAAATATGCCCATATAAGGCCTAAATGCTTTCTACATGAAGCAAAGAATATATTCTAGTGGTCATGACACTTTTTTTAGGAAATGTACAAAACTTGTTCTACCATCTCGAAGTACATACACAGAAAATCAGCGCTGGGAATTTAGCTACTTCTATTTCCAAACGATTGTCCGATCTAGCGCATAGAGCGTTACAGTAAGCAGCCGCTCCATCTTCTTATTTGCTTCTTATAACACGCTTTATTTCCATCTTATGATACAAATATTTTCTGCTATGTTTGATGCTCGTTCTATTTCGTACTACTCTCTGTGGTGCTTTAAAACGACTGTGCAGCTACGTTTGTAACCTAAAATGGAAACGCAATCATTCCCTGTGCACCAGACACGTATGCTTTCTTCCTCATTTCGAGAAACTTATGATTTTCATGAAAACTTCAGTCAAAAAAACATTTGCACGTCCATTCGTGTGAAACAAAGTGAATGTGAATTAGTGAATAAAATCACAGTTTACCTCAATATACATAAACCTATTATTAAAGTATCAGACAGAAATTAAAATCTTGCATGTGCAATTTTTCCAACTCCTGACGTCAGGCATAGGATGTTATTATTTCACTTGACAAGATGATGCCTTATTGATGCATTTTCTATGAATTGACAGACAGTTGCATCAGATAAAAACTATTCACGCTCTTCGATCTGAATTGTCTTCATACCTAGCATAGAAGTGCTTTTTCCTGAACTGGATAGTGCGACTATCTTTTTCTATCCCTTGTCCTGTATATTTTACTTGCTCTAACTGGACTCTGTACTTATCCTGATGTAGTGTACCACAAGGGTACTATTATCATAATTTTGACCACCTGAGCTTAGAGATATACCTTTACGTTAGTGCTCGCATAATAGTCAAATACGTATGAAGCGGAAACAGATATGCCTGATAATGCTTGCATCACAGTATACGACGAAAACACCCATTGAGTAAGGGTTCAGCCACTCAACGTTTGTACTGTGTTTGTAACTAAACTACACATTTTGCTAAATGAGAGTTCAGTATTCTGGAGACTGATGATGACACCAATGGTTCTTCTTTAACTTGATAACAAAACATAAGCTCATAGAACTTGCAGAATCATCCACTTCTCAACAAATAAACTGCCCAAACGCGACTGTGAGCGCTGGATGGATAGTTGAATTTTAGTGCGCGTAAGGGAGAGCTCAAAAGCCTTCATTCCCTCATTAGATTGAAATTAATGATTGACCTTAATATTTTTCAATGATGATGAGCGGATTTTGACTTTTCAGTCTGTCACAAGTATTTTTCAGTTCGGCAAGAAATTAAGATTGAATTTTTGATTCTAATTAGAATAATTATACGGGTACTTTAAAGTTAACAATAGCTACTAATAATATTGAGTACACATAACTAACGACAGGGATTTTCCCGCTATTGGTAAGAGTTCCGAGCTCCCTTGAAGCACAATGTCGCGATTAGGAAGGCAACTCATTTTTGTTGACGACGCTTAGATAGCATTAACCTTTTTTTTCGCTTTATCAAAACACAACAAAGTCAAAAACCGTATCAGGCGCGTAGAACTTCCTCCACGCCATTAGTATTATAGTACAATTTCTAACGGAAAAATTTAGAGCGTAAGAGTGGACTGGCCAAAGATTGTCAAACCTACTTCTTGAAAGTCTGCTTTGCTGTAGGGACGAAGAGCGTCTGGTAAAATTTCTCCTGTCACATCAGAAACGCAAACGTCGCTTGTCATTGACGCAAGTTTTTCCATAATCACTAAGCATAATTTTCTCAAATGCGCTAATTTTCACTTGAATATGGCTTTTTATTCTTTGCTGTTTTATTTAGCATTTTGTTTACCGTCTGCATTTTTTTGTGATATATGTTTGTCATGTACAATCGTACTCGTGATATTGACCTTCCTCATTTACTGGCATTATGCACAGTCAACGTTCGTATACGGAATTAGTAATTACTCAAATACTACATAATATTTAAAAAGTTCGTTTTACTTCATTCCTGTTCAAAATGTAGACTTGTGGGCGAGCGAAGGGAATAGAACAATTACGTCATTCACACAGCTTTATTGAGCTGGAACAAGCGTGGTGAGGAAATGAGTTAGCATGTAGATTGTAAAGTAACATTACTCTGATTGGTGCCTATGGATAATCAGTGCGTAAAAACAGAAAGCTCAATACAATTTTCAACTGATCAGCTTATGAAATGAATTCTTCAAGCTTTCTACGTATACTTTATATAAGAGTCGAAGTTAACATTCCTCAAAGTTCAGACTAGTCGTATTCTACATCTGCCTTCAAATGAGCGCATGAGCAAAAATTAGTCACTGTTTTCGAGCTCCTTTCGAAGATGACAAATGCCGGTACATCAGGCCATAACTATCTGTAATTGGCATGACAGTCGTTCAAGGTATGTAAGGAATTTAGAACGGCCGGCTAAGTTCCTAGACATGAACTCAATAGCAATTTTTTGGGACAACTTAGAACGACAAGTTAGACGTCGAGATGATCGTCCACGTACTGTGGTCAGTACGATGATCGTCTACGACATCAGTTGATTCAAAAGTGGTTTAAAATCGACCAGGTGCACATTAGGACACTTGCAGGCTCAATACCGCGTAGAATTAGCAGCATTTTTCAAGCTCGTGGTGGTCCTACACTGCACTAGGGGCAAGCGACTAAATTTCTTATCCGGGGACCTTAGTTCAAGGAAATTACTACTCGAAGACTGATTATGAAGTAAAATCAAGACTTGTAAAGCCGCATTTGATGATCCAATGGTGGCCACAAAGATTAAAGTGAACTGCAACAATAGGTAATACTTTTTCAAAGAGTTAAAAATTATTTCTAGCAAACTACTTATGAAGTAAAATGTAGACTTCTGAAGCTGCATTTAATGGTTGAATGACGGCAACAGCACGGCAGTGCGCAGCAACACTCCTAGGGTCAAGGACGATCCCTTATCGCTGGGCGACAGCAGTTCGTGGCCCCCTCGTGTGCGGCCAACGCAAGACTCGCTGTTTGCCCCTCGTCTACTCATCTACTCGTCTCATGGCCACGTTAGACAATTTCCCATTCGAATGTGATCCAGGTAGCGCAGTCGTACATTGTTTCAAGTAGTTTTTGATATCTCGTCCGACGAGAAAATGAATATGTTCATCGGCATCGCACTGTTTTGCCTTAGATATTGTGCTTTCACTACGGTGTGGGAGACTTGAATCAACTTATTACATTGAATCAAAATATCAAATTTTAGGTTGTAATTAATTGAAATACTTAGAAAAATGATAGGTATAAACACGGAAATACCTACCAAATATTAAAATTCGCAAAGCGTTCACGGGGAAATTGATCAGAGAGCGCACGAAAGACCTCAACCCACATTAACCTTGAGTTAACATTTAAGTATGAGTCAATTCACTTCACCGAAAAACGTACCTCCACCCATCGGTGTCACGAATACGATATAAGCAAGAGGGTAGCAATTATCGATGACTTGTGAATTCAAGTTCGTGGATTATCCCAACACTGGCATCAACATATCATAACCTAAGGATAAAGGTTTTTACTGAACTGTCTTCACAGAAGTATCATGCACGAAAATTCGTGAGAAGGCCCATGGATGAATCACTCAAGATAACAGGAACAATCGACGTCGATTCTATCAATTCTGAAACCTCCCAAACTATTATATATTTACCACATTCTCTGACCACTGTCTGAACGTTTACGTGTTCTATCTTAGCTGCGACCTTCGCCGCTGTAAGCTCACACTCTGGCGTACGCTTGTTGCACTATTGACGCCACTTTTATGCACCAGGATGTACTCGATTGTACAAATACTCTCCCGTGCAGCGCACCGCTTGACCTTTTACAGGCAATAAGTCACTGTGTAGCTGTCACACATTACCGTGCGGCACTAACACACCCCCGTGCGGCACCAACACACCACCGTGTGGCACCAACACACCACCGTGCTGAACCAACACACCACCGCGCAGAGCGGCGTTTTGTTAACGCCCATCCGGTGACTTAACAAGGCAACTGAAAAAGACCCTCCCTGCATCTCACTGTCGCCTCGCTGGAGACAACGTCCAATGATCGGTCCTACCCTGAGACTGCCCGACAGCTGATGCTGATTTATTGCCTCAGCTTTAGTTCCCGAGAATCGCAATCATTTAATGAAATCGATCAGAGTAGGATTGCGAATTGCATGGTATCAGATATTGAACTGACGCTATCGTATTCTTGTGTTTATAAATAGAGACACAATCAATCTCTGAAACAAACCTATGCTCGCTTTTTACAGCGAAGCTGAAAGGAAATTCAATATTAACTCAAATTATGGTCTGTACGTCAACAAAGTGTTAAAAAATGTTTTCCCTGTGGGAATCCTGAATCACTGAATATTGGAAATACTCTAATATAAATGAGCATATTCATGTGGTATCATTCATGTTAAGGATAGAAAAAGTAAGTACCAACGTAGTCCTAAACATTAAAATCACAAATATAAAGACGTTTTGGATCTTAAAAAATCAATTTTCCGTGTTTGAAACGTCTGTGTTTCAGTGATTTTAATGTTTGTGATTACGTTAGTACTTCTTTTTATTGTTAAAATTAGATTCCTTACAAATCATCCAACATCGCGTACCATTAATGAACATGCAAGTACTTTCTCACTTTGATGCCGGAATTATTGTGTCATAAATTGATACATAAATACTGTATCAAGAAATTCATAATGTGTCGATGTACAAAATAAATAACAAATGACAAAGTTGTACAATAAATATTCCAAATGAAAACACTGTAACAATAATGAATGTGTAATCACAGTACAGATACAAAACAACAAATTCACAACTAACGGAAAATAGACAGACATATATACTCTGTACGAACAATGAATGTTCAAAAACAAAATTCTACAAAGCTGTACAGACATGCTGACATTTGAACTTACGAGTAGACAATTGAACTGTAGTAATTTTAGCATTGAATTATATTTTCTGTTGATAATATAAATAATTATCTATATTACACACAGTCTGTTGATACATTTCCTGTTACTGATAATGAAGAAAGCTGAATAAAAACCGAAGATCAGAAGGCATAAGTAGATAACATGCATTTTTCATACAAGACACTCATTGTCATTTCGGGGTTTGTGTTTACTTAAGAACCACACGCAAGTGATATTTTAATACGTCAACACGATGTGAAATGCGCGTCTCCGTATCAAGGTCTTTACGTGTTGCTGGAGTGAGAGATTTGTTAGATAGAGCCAGCCACCCAAACAACTGCAGGTGAAATAAACAAGGTCTGTGGATAATTAATTTCGTTTCATGCTCTATTTATTCATTTTGTGATGGTGTGATTGACCACTTCGTCAAAGGCTTTGCTCTACTTCAAACAGTGGGAAGCGCGATTTTAAAATGAAAATAGTAAACGTTGATTAGTGTCCTTAGGGTTCTTCAAGATAAATGTCATGTTAAATTCATCGAAAAATTATGGGAAATAAACATAATCTTCTCCTGCCGATACGGTTTCACTTTGATGTGGTAACATTCGAGTTCAAGAAAGGTAAGCTGTGATGTAGCCATTTTTTGGGTTCAAACTATGAGAGTAATAATTATGATGCAGTAGCATTCTGGTCTCAACTACTGGAGTGAGAGTTATGGTATAATAACGCCAAGTCAAAATGGCGCCAGGCATCAAGGGTGATCATGGCAGTAGGGCTTTTGACAAGGCATATCACGGCAACAAATAAAGGGAAGGGTGAGAGTTCTTGTGGCTTCGCAAAACTGTGCAAATTTATGGCAGACAAAATACACACGGTTCCCGTCGTCTATACAGGGTGTCCCAAAAAAAGTTAACTCAATTTAAAATAACTATAACTCAAAAGCTATTGAAGTTACAAAAATTTAGAAAGTTGCACAATGTTCATCAAATATTCTACAGCTATGTAGGGAAATTTAAGGAAAATACATTTGAGCGTATTTTTTCAGGATTATTTTTAGAAACTAACACCGAAAACCTGTTTGCGCAATGCAACTTTCTAAAGTTTCGTAACTTTAATATTTTTTGTGTTATAGGTATTTGAAATTGGGTTAACTTTTTTTTAAACACCCTGTATAGAATCGCCCGGCGCAGAAGCTGCGTAGGGCAGCCCCGCCAGGCCGTCAATTTACAGCAGGCCAAAGCAGAAATTCTCGGTGATGGCCCGCATGTCAGGGCCATGGTGGTGCTGAGACGGTGCAGGTAATGCCGGCCGCAAATTGGACATTTCTGCGTCGCCTCTAAGCAGTGGCAAGCCAACCACAACCGCCTGCCCCAATGCCGAGAGCGATTTTTGACTGGGCATTCTAGTCTCATCAACGGGAGTGATAGATATGATGTTGTAGTATACCTATCTCAACTACGGGAGTCAGAGTTAAGACATAGTAACATTCACGTTATTACAACGAAAGTGATATGTAGTTATGAGATATCATTGCCGCCCCAACTACGGAACGAAGAGCTGTTATGAGGTGGTTCCCCAATTTCAATTTCTGGGCCACAACATATATTGTGTTACTTTGGACAAGGGAGGCTGACTATTGTACTAAGAGAAATTTTAGTACAGGGAGCGTATCAAAGTTTGCAATAACGGAAGTCTTATAAACAATTCATCTGAGGGGAAGAGGAGAACTAGGTTTATAGTTCGGAACAAATCTACTAAAGCATACACACTGCGACCGGAAGCATTGCTTAAATCAAGATTGAGTACAGTTCGGCTGCGACAATTCATTTAGAGTTGTATTCATCCCATAGAGGTTATTGATCGCTAATATACGTAAGCTGAACGTCGAGCATTTTCAGTTTATTTTTTTATAAGAAACCAGCCAATAACATTGGTTTCATAAGCCTCCTTTTACAATATGATTACGAAACTCACCGTTGACGGCAAAAGACTATCATATGAAGCTTTACGATGACTGAAAATAGATTATGTCAACATGTGATCAAATTTGTAGATAATGTTGCGCTATATTGTTTTGTAGCAGCGCATCAATGTACTCAATCGTACTTCAATACTAATTTATGACTTTGAAGCTTATGTTCCTGTAGTTTCCTGCTAATATGAAGCGAATTCGAAAAGAAAGAAAGAAAAAGAAAAATATTTTATTCCGATCTGGTTCACATACAG
>VOMN01037457.1:0-42866 GCA_014899125.1 Orchestia grillus
CATGTGTGGCTGGGAGCATCAACTCAACATGTGTGGCTGGGGGCATCAAGTCAACATGTGTGGCTGGGGGCATCAAGTCAACATGTGTGGCTGGGGGTATCAAGTCAACATGTGTGGTTGGGGGCATCAAGTCAACATGTGTGGTTGGGGGTATCAAGTCAACATGTGTGGTTGGGGGCAACAAGTTAACAGAATTATTCACCTGCGTGAGAGACCTAAGGTGCATTACGTGGCCTGAGTTGCCGTTCTTTACAGTTAGATGAGTTAATAAGAAGTGGCGCCAATAACAAGTGAAGAAGACACGGCAGAAAAAACAACAAAATAAAACACGACACCAATAACAAGTGAATAAATCACGGCACCAATAACAAGTGAATAAAACACGGTACCAATAACAAGTGAATAAAACACGGTACCAATAACAAGTGAGTAAGACACGGTACCAATAACAAGTGAGTAAGACATGGTACCGATAACAAGTGAATAAGACATGGTACCGATAACAAATGAATAAGACACGGCACCGATAACAAGTGAATAAGACATAGCACCGATAACTCAGCTAAAAAAAGTTCTAGGTTCGCCCAGCGATGGCTGCTGCAGTTGCAGCGCGCCGCTAAGGGAGTCCAATTCCCCAGAAAGTGCCATGGAACTGCATTCATTCACTCGCTGGAAGTCGACGAGGCGCAGATTTTCCAGAGCGCCTCAAACTCGATAAAAGTTCGAAGAAAAATTTCCCGAATTTGAGAGCCTCGCGAACTGGAAGAATGCGTGCCTGTGATTGCTGCACCAGCTGCTGTGGCAGTTGCTGCTGCTGCAGCATCAAATGTACCAGCTGCTGTGGCAGTTGCCGCTTGCTGCTGCAGCGTCAAATGTACCAGCTGCTGCTGCAGCATCAGATGCACCAGCTGCTGTGGCAGTTGCTACTGCTGCTGCAGCATCTGATGTACCAGCTGCTGCTGCAGCGCCGAATCTTGGCTTCGCTGCCGTCGAATGCCACAAGCTGCTCTGCGCGCGTCGTCTCAGTTGTCCGAACAGAAAGCGTTCTGAATTAAAGGGCGATAATTTCGAAGAATTTTTTTACCATTTCTTCGTTTATTTGATGTCAAATTCACTCTAACCCAATGGCGCGTGGACTCTGGAACGCCATTAGACTGTAGATTTTGAGTAGAAATTTATTGCTTCATTTATATTTGCGGGGCGATCATTTGCTCGCGTGTTTTTGCGGTAACTTTTGGTGTTGCAATGAGTGTAGAAAAAGATCAGCACGAGTAGTTATTTTAAGAGCATACATGGTGTCTTCGTCAAATGATCTACTATTAAGCGAACTTGAGGAAAGGTTCAAGAAAACATTTTACCACGGTTGATGACTGGTTAAAGATGTTTATTGTTCAAATAAATGTTACGTTCCCAACAAAGCCCATAATGAGTTCGCAAATGTACCTCATCGTCTCCTTTGAAATTACCTATTTATAGCCAAACTACGCTCTCAAAACACTGACATTGTATTCTATACAGTAAACAATTAATTTAAATTTACTTACATTTACTATACAATATTCGGTATCTTATCTACAATGCTGGCGCATATCAGCTCGGCTCACAGAAATATTCAATGAAATTCTGATGAGGAGGAAGGATACACCAACCAACAAACTGAGTATGTTCACATCGCTGATTGTGTAGAGAAGAGTGGGTTAGAGTGTGCTCATTGATATATTGTAGTGTACTCAATGTACTCAGTGTGTATAGTGAAATATTTGTTTTCTCAAATTTTATTTCTTTACAGGTGAGTGTCGGGAGGAGTTGGGGTGCGTGAGATGACAGCAGGTTTGAGGTGAGTCCAGTCAGCGTCTCGAGCGAGGGTCTCCTCAACAGCCTTCACGACTTCAGTTTTGTACATCTAGCGTCAGTAACTTGGGTCTTTTGACACCGTGGTCTCCTGTGAAACTTTATCGGTAAGTAAAATTTTGTATGTGCTGTTCATGTAGTCTTGGTTCCAAAAATTTTGGCGTCACATTCTTTCCCTAGTTGTGGGGATCTCACCATTGGCACCAGTACTTTGAAGATCGCTCGAGCGCTGCCTGGGCAAGCGCCTAGAAGTCCTCCCACGTCCTATACGGAGGTAGTATAGTAGAAAAAGAAAGGTAGTAGTATAAAAGAAAAAGAAAAACTGTGCGAAACGTTGTCTGTACTTGAAGTCTCCCGATGTTTTGCCTTCGTCGGCGACTGAAACAAGTGGCTGGTCGGGTATGCTGAGTGGCAGCGTGCATTAGGGTGCCCGCACATTAAAAGCGTTAAAGCGAGAGTGCAGGCAAGCGAGAGTGCATGAAAGACTGAAAGACCATCTTCAGCACGCTTGCAATCTCGCGCATGCAGCTTTTGGTGTGTGCACTTGAATACATTACCGTGTTCTCAAGCCACTCTTGCATTCTCGCATGCCATCTTCTCGCTTTAACACTTTTGGTGTGCGGGCACCCTTACTTGGATGCACCTGACAGGTCTGTCCATGCCGCCTAAATGTGCGAGACCGCATCTCCTCGTGAGACATAAACCGTGTAGGAAACTTTGTAGGCTATTATTGCCTCTTTATCTTAGCTCAGTTAATAAAGTTACGTAGCCAGCATGGGGTGTGCGCGTAACATCTTCTGTAGTCCTAGTTTTTGTATGATTTTTACTATGAAATGCTTAGACTGCTCCATGCCACACTATTGCTTGTTGCAGACCTCACTTCGTCTTATTTGAATACGCGGCCTCTTAGTTAGTTGACCGTACCTCTGAATGTGCCGCTCACCCGAGTGGGCCGTACACCCGAGTGGGCCGTACACCCGAGTAAGCCCCGCACCCGAGCGGGCCGCCCACCCCGCTGCGCCCCACACCCTCAAATCACGACCCTCACCCATGCCCCTCAATGCACGACCCTCACATAGAGCGAGCGCCTGAGCGTTAGCGGAGCCGTGCAGAAGGTCGCTCGGCGAGAGGGAGAACTCGGTGACGCCTCCACGTCTCCTCTGGGACTGCCTGGTCGGACCCAGGGACCCTCGCTCGGCAGAGGTGCACTCCGTCGGCACGCGCTGTCCAGTAATTTCCTTCTCTCTCTCTTAACTGCCTGCGCGAGAATAGAAATTTTTAGGTGCACTCTTTATAGTGAGAGAGATTTTGTTGCCCCATGCTGGCTTTGCTGGATCCAAAGTGAATGAGTAAACACAGGGTTGGATTGTTCACCCGATCGAGGGAACGTGAGCTGGGTTAGGACCATGGTCTCATATTACTTGTATCAAGTTTCTTTGGTCATTTTAATAAAATAGCAAGTTGTTTTATTGATTCCGTGTTCAACGGCTAGTCATTCGCCATGCACTGGGCTTAAATACGCTCCGAGTCGCATTTCGCTTGTCCCTGCCGAACTCTGCTGTGAAAATTCAACACCAGTAAGACTGTATAGTTCATTCGATGCATNTGGCCAGTACGAGAGGAACGTCACGACCGAGCGAATGGTACCGGACCCGCCCGATCGGACGTTGGTATAGTATATTTTAAGGGTAGAACTCTGGTTGTTATCGATTTTCATACGATTAATTACGATAAAACGTTGAAAAGATATTTAACTCTACAGAGGGTCCCAAAAAAATGTATCCAGTGGTTTTAATAATTAGTACTCTTTTGTTAACGTANGGGTCTCTGTGTACGCTTCAGTCCGGGGTCTCTGTGTACGCTATTGCGTCCCGTGGCACTAAAGTAACCCTCGGTTCTCCTCTGCCTGACTGAATCTTTTAACAGCCTCTTAAGTGCGGACTGCAACCCAACAGAATGCATGCGACTTTCTCATTGCTGGAGAGCCGTACGAGGTGGAGCAAATGTCTTCGCGATCCTCTAAAGCGTTTGTCCCATGCAAATCAGTTGATGACAATTGTCAACTGAAGAAAGGCTGTGATGGAAACCCGACCTCCTCGTGGTACCGCTGTGGAATACGTTCAACGGAAGAGCTCTTCGATGAGAAACTGGTTCGCCGAAACGACAATGCAAACACGATTTGCAGGACTGACCCTAGCAGTAAGAGAATTCTCAATTTACAGACTTCTGACCACACGCTTGCAATGTTGCGAGAGTTCCGGCCACCCCCACACCACCAACACCATCACCACTACTGAAAACTGAAGGTCACTTTCAAGTTGGCTAACTTTGACCATCTTTCTATAATGCAAATAATAAGCCACTCATACGTACACTCCAGCGTTTTTATTGAACGTTCTTGAATCAAGAGATAAAATTAGAAGTTCTCATTTAACTGCAGAAGAATTTGGCGCTCATCTATCTGAGGAATGCGTGAGCCAGGTAGGTAGAATTCCTCTTTCTGTGAATTTCAGAATTGCTAAAAATTCTATGCTTGACAAGTGGTTTCGAGGTCCATGATTGATGGATCTCGGAGGGGAAAACAAGGGTTGAAATTCGAGCTCGTTTGCAAAAGACGTAGAAGAGTGGGGCCTAATTTTGTACTTTTTGGTGCGCAGGTCTGCCACTTTTATTCCTCGGCTGAGACTTCGATTAAACTTCCAGAAATGATTCATTACAGTTGCTGGACTGGAGAAAGGCGTGGCAACGCTAACGCTGATTAGGGGTTTTTGATTTAAATTTTAGTTCACGTTTTACTGTAATGACTCCCTTTTCTAACTTGGTAACCGTGTTACAATGTACCGTCCAGTACCGTTCNCTGCGAACAATCGGCACTCATCGTGATTTTCCATCTTCTATTACCTGAGAGCGTAAATATCGCTGTGAACATGGAAAACCTTTGATTAATCTTACAAACTACCTAGTGTACTGGTAGTTGGACATTAGGAGGGAAATATATGATCTCCAAAAGCCTTAGTAATGGAAAACGTATGTTGGAAACGAATTGATTAATTCGTTAACATAATAAGCCACCATGAGTCACGCTACGGAATGTTGTACAACGATGCAGGGTCCATGGTAAAGCATATGAAGAATGGGCTCCTAATTGACGGTACTAAGGACAGAGCAAAGCTACATTACGGGTTATTTGGCTGCGCATGAATGAAACTTTATTAAGCTAAGAACGCTATTCAATTCCTTTTCCCCGCCATCTATACAGGACTTTTGATCAAATTTGCCGCGGTTTCTCTTAAACGGAATCGGAAGCGACAAGTCATCAGCCACTCTCCAGGGGATAAGGGGAAGGGTTCATCTCAGATCCCACCCGAAATCCATGAATAAAAGACTCCATATTTACATCCAGTGTTGTGTTCTCCGTGTCTGGGTTAAAGGTTGACGAAAAAACGAGACGCCCCTGCAAAACGCAACAGATTTTTCCATACAGGAGCGCAGACCGAAATCATTGTTAATAGCCAGATATGGACAGCAGAATTTTCTACGTGCATCAGTGGACTAACACTTGCGTGCCCAGTTCCAACGTGTGGGGTAGAAGATACCTACTTGACTTTCCCCTTCACGCTCGTTCATCTCCTCCGGAATGTTCGAGAAGCGTTTTTCAGTATAGGATGCTGTAGAACGGAGGCCCTTCATAGATTACGATTCAACTGTATAAATCATAAGCTCTGTAGAATGATCTATTTTTTCTACGAAAAATCGAGTTTGAGGTATTTTAAATTTCATGATTTTAGTCAACAACTCGTATTCCATGCCCAAGTCATGCACATGTGAGCGATGCAGATTAATGTCCTCCACGTACGATTTCCCCCGTCACAGGGCGCTCAAAATACGACATGTCTACGGTACGCTAAGCTGAGCGAAAGAGCAAGTCGTACGCAAACATGTCAAGCTCAATGAAGGGAGTCCAAGCTAATGCCTGCGATCGTGCAGTTGGAACCTCCGTTGGCAACTATTCATACATATCCGCTGCAACCATGAAAGTTAGTTTCGTTGTTCCATGCTCTTATTAATGAGCATTTTAATCGGAAATTTTCTTACCGTAATGGTTCTATTCACTTGTAGCCCGTACATAACAGGAATTAGTATCGGAAAGTTTTTTGGAATCTGCTCATCGGTAATTTCCGCTGTCTACACTTGTGGATGACAACAGTGACTCGTCTTCAGGTGATCGTGTTTATTTGCGTCCACACTCTGCTATGATATTTCGCGTTTAAAACACTAACATCAACGTGTGTGAATTGCGACGAACGTAGTGCCTCAGCTCCGATTTAAGTCAGATTTTTATTTCTTTACCCGATGACTTATTTTGAGAAAGGTCTCGCACTCTAATGCTAACCCTTATCGTTGCACAGATAAGTACGACTGATGTATATAAGCCCGTCTCTGTACCTCGCGAGCAACGAGCCTCTTCAACGGAAAGGTGTTTACGCTGTGGTTGCTAGCGTCAAAATGCCCTAGAACAAAAATTTATCAAATTCCAACTAGCACCAATTTGGTTAAAGTGGTGTTCGCATTATCAAATTTATTTTTTTCTAGGCTCCATCTGGTTTCGTTTGCGTGTCATTTCCCCTTCTGTAATTTTTATTCCATACTTAAAAAAACTTTTCACTCAATGTCATAAATTTCTCGTGTAAGAATTATTTCCTTCCGCCCTGATGCTTTTAACGGTGGCACCGACGTAGGAGGGGCATGTTTAATTCACTTGCCATAACCATAGAGCTCCCCGCACGACTTTCCTTCCCCCAGCCGAACTGGAGCCAGAGGGCAGTGGGGAAAGTCTCTTCATCGAAGCGCCTCTGTTATTTTATCGCTCGCGGTCGCGATTTATTGGCCTCTCTATTTCTTATCAGAGACCAAGCTTATTCTCTAAGGTCATCGTCGCAAGAAACCCCCGAGAAACACAGCGTTTGTTCAGGAAACCGACTGATCGACCACGGGAGATCTCGAAGAACTTTGAAAGTTGAAAGTACTTGTTAGGAAGGAATTGAAGAAACTTTCGGTCATGGTGTTTTTCTCCGATGAGAACAAAAGTTTTGAGACAGGAATGTGAAGAACCAAGTAACTGAATTTTAGGACACACTGAAGAATTCGATTAAATTTTAGTGCACAATAGTCAATAAAAGATGCCCAGCCTACTGCTCTCTACGTAGTAATCAATTCCAAAAGCAGAAATTTAAACAAAGTTTCAGCATGAGCCATGTTAGTCTTCTTGACATCCATTGACCTGTCTACTCACTTATTGCTTGCTTTTATTTTAATCCACTGATTGAGAAGCCGATTAACATTTGCAACATCCCTACCGTGAGTCTCACGATAATAGCCAATTCTTTCTCTCAAAATAAGCTAAAATATGGTATACGTATCTAACGTAAATTTATCATTTAGAAATAACTCCAGAAAATGGTTCATAATGATAAACGATATGATTAAAAAGAAATATGCCTTACTTGAGAGTATCACTATAATACGCGAATTGTTTTAGTGGTTTTGGGAAATTCTACAATGCTCAGGATAGTTTTTATTTTAAACTTCTTAGGGCAATCTTGTAATGCAATGGTTTTTCATGTAAAAAATTGGTCTATGTAAGGATCGAACGTGGGAGTGCAAATTTTCTTATATGCCAAACAGGCTAAAGGCGACCTCTCATTAGGATGAACTGCAGGCTTTAGAATGAATAATTAAATTTCATTAGTTTTTTACAAAAACAGTAATTTGCTGCAGATTAAATTAACTTCGAGGTGCCAGTGCGCAAGCGTTCCCCATTTCCAAGCACCTGCGAGCTTCAGTGGACCACGCCAGCGTGTCCCACGGGTAGAGGCAGGTGACAGCAAGACAGAGCCTCTAAATTCGTGCTGAAATAAAGTCAACTTCGATTTTAAATTTTTTGAAATTCGTGCTGAAACAGTCAACTTCGATTTTATTTTTTGAAATTCGTGCTGAAACAAAGTCGACTTCAATTTTAAATTTTTTGAAATTCGTGCTGAAACAAATTCAACTTCGATTTGAAACTTTTTGAAATTCGTGCGGAAACAAAGTCAACTTCCATTTAAAATTTTTCGAAATTCGTGCTGCAACAAAGTCAACTTCGATTTTAAAGTCTTCGAAATTCGTGCTGAAAAAAAGTCAACTTCGATTTTAATTTTTTGAAATTCGTTCTGAAACAAAGTCAACTTCGATTTTAAATTGGCTGAAGCAAATCCGAATATTTTGCGACGTCTTCAACATCATCTTAACATACTCTGTCTCGAATAGTGCTTTTGAAACCTACAGCGATCTGACTGCCTGCTGTGCATTGAAATTAATTCTCGAATCTGGGAATTGCAAGCAAACTTTACTTGCCGAATGACGTTGCCTTGGGGCCACTGACTGGGTGGGTGCGGCCGAGCAATTGAAGGGCTGTCGGGTCAAGAGACTCTCATTAATACAGACTTGGATTATGGAAACGAACGTGGACGTGTGTCTTTTGTTTTCTATCAAATCTGTGCTGCAAAACTAGCTTGAATTTCTTCAGGAAGAAATGTTCTCCGTGAATGTGTGTTCTCGTCAGGTTTCACTGCGTCTGAAACGCATGAATTTTAAGGCGACCCACTTTACGTGCGCTGGTAGACTTGATGTCATCACTCCAGCCGCACTGGCTCCACTTGATGTCATCACTCCAGACGCACTGGCTCCACTTGATGTCATCACTCCAGACGCACTGGCTCCACTTGCTTCCTTAGTGACGTTGTGGTTCACTCCACAGACTTTGCCAACGGTCAGAGCTTGTACTGGATATCGATATTACGGACTAACTTGCTTTCTTCAGGTATTCTAAGGTCGGTAAGACGCTAAGACTTGTTTGAATTTTACAGACAATGGAGCATCGGGAGCAAGGAACTGAGAAGCCTTTCAACTTGAAAGTATCTTTTAGCTCTATGTGAAAGATACTTCCTTGTCACGTAGAGGGAAAATGTCTGAGGAATATTCACTTTTGTATACTGTATCACTTTAGGGTGACAGTGTGTTGGGTGTTTTGCTAATGAATGCTTTTAATTTTTCAGTTTGCCCCATTCTTTTATTCTTCGCGTCTTTATTATTATGCGCTCGCTAAAGAAGCTCGGGACGTGTTCGTTTAATTATCGTATTTTCTTCAGAGTTGCATCTGCACGTCCCACTTGTACGCGCCTGATTGAAATTGATTCACTTCCATTCCTAGAAAAGATCTAGCAAGCTTGAACGCGTCTCTCACTTCCATTCCTAGAAAGCTTCGAAGGGCTTAGGCACAATAAGAAAATTCTCGTAACTGCCTTTGCTAGGTTGTTCAAAGACACAATTCAATGAAATAGAAGCCAAGGCACAGTAGGGAAAAGAATGCATATTATGCTAAATTGATTAACTATGTAACTGTGCATCAATTAAGGAAAGTGGTCATCGAAGCCTGATCGATACTAATGCGCGAACTAAGCGCAAGAAAAGTTTCGTGTGTTTCCATGTCTAAGAGGTCCTGCCATTGATACAGTTGTTTAACCTTGCGTGTTTTCGAAAATTGGAGACTCGATAATGTGTAGTGCAGTTAATTTATGTCTGTAGATCACTTTTTCTAGTTCTCGGACAATATTCCTGTTACACCGTCATATATCAATATACCTCTGAAGCAAACGTGTTAGTAACGTACGTATATTGTGTACAGTACGTATGCTGTGTACAGTACGTATGCTGTGTACAGTACGTATGCTGTGTGCAGTACGTATGCTGTGTGCAGTACGTATGCTGTGTGCAGTACGTATGCTGTGTGCAGTACGTATGCTGTGTGCAGTACGTATGCTGTGTGCAGTACGTATGCTGTGTGCAGTACGTATGCTGTGTGCAGTACGTATGCTGTGTGCAGTACGTATGCTGTGTGCAGTACGTATGCTGTGTGCAGTACGTATGCTGTGTGCAGTACGTATGCTGTGTGCAGTACGTATGCTGTGTGCAGTACGTATGCTGTGTGCAGTACGTATGCTGTGTGCAGTACGTATGCTGTGTGCAGTACGTATGCTGTGTGCAGTACGTATGCTGTGTGCAGTACGTATGCTGTGTGCAGTACGTATGCTGTGTGCAGTACGTATGCTGTGTGCAGTACGTATGCTGTGTGCAGCACGTATGCTGTGTGCAGCACGTATGCTGTGTAACACACTTACCGTTCTGTCATGTGCAGAGCGTCTCAAGCGAAGCATGACTTGTTTTGTGTGCATTTCTGTGACCCTCGATCAGAATTCATTATGTACAGTGTAGCCTGAAGAGGCACCTGGCAACCACCACTGGTATTTCAAACATTGTTCGTCGTTTGATGAAGGCGTCAGGGACGTGTAGAGAATCGCAACCTAACATCGAAGAGCAAATTTAGAAATTATACGCGAAATTCAATTGATGTGGTGTAAACGTAACAAATAGGTGTACGTTGTAGATTGAGAGTCGAGATATGTCTCAAATCAAGCAATCATGCGAAATTTTAAAAATGTACAAACTTTTACAGTAAAATAATTCCTTGAAGGAATTATTCGAGGAAGAAATTAGTTTTTAGCACATGCTCAATGTGATCATACATTCCGAGGGTTATGATTCCTATCAATGAGTGATTATGAATATGAAGTCAAAGCTTTACCTGGGAAATCCTTCACGTTCAGAGTTCACCGACGTTCAGTCTCGACATTCTACAGACTCCCCCTTTTTCTGTCATCATAAACTGTGTCTGCAGCTGGAAGTTACAGCAAGGCAAAACTTGTATTTTTTCAAATCTATAATTTCTTTTCTAGTATTTTTTAGGGACGCGGAGCCTTGAAACTCACACAAATACAGCCATGCTTTTGTCCGTATTGCCTTTCGTATGTTTGTCGGTTCCACCTCGCTGAAAAACGCCCCAAAACGAATTTTTTACACTGTGCAAACACTCGCAACTGTGGGCTCCGTGGCATAGTGGTAGCGTGGTGGTCTCGTAACCGAAAGGACCTAGGGTCGATACTCGGCCCAGGGAGACATTTTCACGTGACTACGGAGCACTTCCATTGGAAAAGGAAGTTTAAACCCCACATTCCTCACATCCCATACCACACCAGTAGTTGTAAGGCATTTAAAACCCAACGGTAAAACGTGTTGGAATTAATAAAGGTTATTAAAGGTTGCTGCGCTTCGCTGCATTCGTGTGTAGTGGATAGCGCCATGACTACGTCAGCGGTGCCTTGGCAGCCCGGAAAACAAGGCGTCGGAATAAGTTTGGTATCGATTGTCAGTGCAGGGGTGACTACAATGTACTTCCGTGTCGGAAACTCGGGTGTGTTCAGTAATCCTTCCGATAAGTCTGACGAAAGTCGAGTTAACAGAAATTGAATCTTGGGGGAACCAATGAAGCTGATCTACAAAAGTCGAGAGAAAATTTCTGTTACAGAACGCGTCGAAAAATGGATCACACATGAAACAGAGGGTGAAAATTGTACCCTTTGCCGTTCATATATGTTGCTTTGAATGTATATGAATATATTTCATGTTATTAGAACGAGAATTATTTTCTTTAGAATCCGTGTGTAAACTACAACGTAAGGAATTACTCAACGCAAGTAATGTGATCGTTGCAAATAAATTTCAATTATGTTTAGTATTCAGAAAATGTATTTTATTAGTTAACATAATTTTATAAAGATCTCCCGGTGTTGATGCGATCAGTGTCCATGCAATGTTTGATAAAAAACGGTTCGCATTAAAAGAGCAGATCTTTGCGACAACGTTTGCCTCTGCTTTTGAGAATGCAGAGGAAATCATCTACCTTTTCTGGTTTCAACCGGCAATTGTCTGAAATTCCTTTTTTTTAAATGAAATACCTCGCATTAGGTCTAGAAACTCATTTCACGCTCATTTTGACAGACCTTTGTTCAATATTTGACGAGCTTGTTTCATACTTTTTCTACCAGGTCATTGCGTTGAGAGGAAATATTTTCGGTTAATTTGTAGTTCTCTTTTCCCGGGCAGCTTTCAAGCTCACTTTTTCTTGAACGTGTTTCGGTGAAAAGCTTTACCGTCTCCTACGAGGAGTTGACCATTCCATTTCTCTTTTCGACTGAATGTGACATAAATTTTTCTCCATGAGTAAGTTCGTGGCGAACTTCGGTTAACTTCCGATCTTAATTCCTCCAGTGCGTGAAGTTTTGTTTTCGAGTGTAATTAACGAATCCGACTTTCGATATACGAGTGCAGAGCAAAATTCCTAGCTCTTGTGATCAATTGTTCTGCCAGTCACTTCAAGGATGATGAATCACTGCCCTCCTGAGGAACACAAAATATTGTTTTAGCAATTTGTGAGAGGCTACGTGCTTAATTGGGAACAAACCTATCATATGACAGAAAATAACGATTTTCATGTTATAATCTGATTTTCCGGTTTTCAAGGCCAATTTTTAAACTTGAATTTAGCACATCGGATCTCGTTTTTTTGTTAAGGTGGTAGTACGAGTTTAAATGAAAAAGATTTACATGAAAATGTTTAATCATCAAGTGGCAAGCTGGAGTGATGTGCTGTCGTACGCGTGGTGTTCCCTAAACTCCCGTCCAGTCATATCGCTTCCTTTGTGTCCCTCACGGATTTCCAGCATTTTATTCGAAGGATATTTTTGTTCTTGACACACTGAAAACTATCACTCAGAAAAGTAAAAAATGACAGATTTTTCAGTTTCCGTTAAGTTTCAAGATTCAAAATCGCTTCCATTTTTCGGAACGTCTTCTCGCGCTAATTTCCGGTGACAGTCATCCGCGCTATATGAACTGCTCGCTATATCAACCGCTCGCTATATGAACCGCTCGCTATATGAACCGCTCGCTATATGAACCGCTAAATTTGCCTTTGTTAGAGCCGAAGTTTTCTGATTCATCTTTTGAGGGGCTTGAGGAAACTGTTGCTTTGTTACGTTGTGCATTTTTTAAGTAGACTGAGGCAAAACGTTTTACGATATTTTGCACAGATGCATACATACTCGAACATGAACTGTAAACTTCGAAACTACACAGATCTAGAATTTTATTTAAATCACCGTTGCAGCTTCACTGAGTTTTGAACAGATGTTCTGATCAAATCTGGTGGAAATTAACGCTGCGCTTCCTGATGTGGTGCCTAATTGAGTCACGGAGGACAAAATTAGAGGATTGATCAAGCTATTTTTGCTGGAAGTATATAAAAATTGACTCACAGAAATCTCGGAGGAAACTACGAAATTAACCTGTATAATTTAATCGACTTAATTTAGCATCCATTTGTAACGTATTTGATGAATAGAATTGCATGACGCTGAATTGTTCAAAATTTTGTAGTGAACAGAAAACTAACGCTTGTGAGATTATCTTCTTGCCCCACTCGTTTCCTGCTCGTGAGGACAGCATCATCTCGGTGATGAAGCGTGGATCTCAAGCAGCGGCCGCCATATCGACTGATCTTGTAGCCCACGTTTTATGGCGCATAAAATTATTTTTATAATCTCATCAATAACTCGTGATCTTCTGCAGCTGCTCTCTGGAATAATTCTAGCGAAGATAACCTTTTAGTGAATGAAGTTGATCTATATACCGGTCGTTATTGTTGAGTGTTAACTTTAGTGTCATAGCTTTTTGTTTTCTGAACGTAATCTGACTGTGGAATCCAATGGTCTTTGTAGTTAACATGATTATTTGTGACGCTTTATTTTACGAGGTGACGCAGAAAAATGGGAAGTTTTGAAATGCGTAGTGGTAGCCATACTGTGTTGAGTTGTCAACATTAATTTTCAAACAATGATAATTTGGATCACTGTTTCCTAAAAAATAAGTCGTAGTGGTTGAATCAATTTTCACGTCTTCTTCACTATTTCTTCTTTGTCTTTTTTCTTCTTCATCCATAACTTCCTGCTTATATGTGCAGGGAATCCTGTGTGGGAACAAACCTTGTATAGTATTCCCTGTTCTCTATAATTTATACTAGATGGTTTCTTCTCTTCACTCATTTTGAGTTACATTTCATGTTAATTGGGAGCTTAAAACTATGATCAAAATAATAATATTAAACCCCTCTCACAAATAGCTCATGTCACCCATAAACTTCGCTAACTTTATCATCTAAAATTAATTACTTTTCGGCATAGTTTCCGTGTTAGTTACCCTTCATTTCATTGTGTCTTGATTAAAATTTCGTGGCTCATTCTGGAGCGCTACTTTTTTGCCTGCAGTCTCTCATTGAAGCCTAAAGTCACAGGGTAGCTGCTCCGTTTCCCATCCACTTCCCCTCCAAATTATCGTGGGAAGTTCGATCAACTCTTGGGATTTATTCCGCTATCGCTTAAAGTTTCTCATTGGACTGTAATTAACAAACTTGACTTGAGGAATTTTGGTCAGAGTTTGATTTCTAGGCCTCAGAGAGAGTTAATGGAAAGTAACGTGGGCTTAATTATGGATTCATCATCCATAATTTGCCCTTCCGGCAGGCAGTAACAGCATCCAATTTATGTTCGGGGGGTGAAGAATCCAGACTGATAATTGCCAATTCCATGGAATAACCGTGCTAATTAATCGACAGTCACCTCATTTATACTTTCCATAATTTCACTGGATATGGTATGGTTCTTTGTACTCCAGCAACAGGATGGTCTTTCTAATACGTGTGTCCCAACGGATAGATCACTCCTGCGGCCCCGTCTTGCACCGCCATAAAGTCCACTAGGGAACACCGCTTCCTTGCACGTAAATCGAATCTTCTGCACAAGACGCCTCAATTTATCAGGTGTATCAATTTATCAGGTGTATCAATTTATCAGGTGTATCAATTTATCAGGTGTCTCAATTTATCAGGTGTCTCAATTTATCAGGTGTCTCAATTTATCAGGTGTCTCAATTTATCAGGTGTCTCAATTTATCAGGTGCCTCAATTTATCAGGTGCCTCAATTTATCAGGTGCCTCAACTTATCAGGTGCTTCAACTTAGCAGATGCCTCACCTTATCAGATGCCTCACCTTATCAGGTGTCTCACCTTATCAGGTGCCTCACCTTATCAGGTGCCTCACCTTATCAGGTGCCTCACCTTATCAGGTGCCTCACCTTATCAGGTGCCTCACCTTATCAGATGCCTCACCTTATCAGGTGCCTCACCTTATCAGGTGCCTCACCTTATCAGGTGCCTCACCTTATCAGGTGCCTCACCTTATCAGGTGCCTCACCTTATCAGGTGCCTCACCTTATCAGGTGCCTCATTTTATCAGATGCCTCATTTTATCAGCTGCCTCACCTTATCAGATGCCTCAACTTATCAGCTGCCTCAACTTATCAGATGCCTCAACTTATCAGATGCCTCAACTTATCAGATGCCTCAACTTATCAGGTGCAGCAACTTGGAAGCATGCACGTCCCAAACTTTTCTAGTTCTTTTTAAGAAGGCCTCCACTGTACCGTTAAGGAAGCATTGCTTTATTTCCAGTTCAAAAAATTCTCCCACGAATTTCATGCTGGTTCACTAACTTCAAATTAACTCTTTCCCCCAAGTTTTTCAATTCTCAAGTAGAATAGGCTGAGCTCTAGAACTTCAAATTTCTGAGCCTCAAATTTTTTTCTTTATCCTGTTATTCTGTTTTCTTCGCGGGATTTCCATCGACCGTTGCGCTCGTATTCTATAAAGGTGAGCGTTATCAACGGAAAATACTCCAAAGTCCACGGAAAATACTCCGAACATTTAAGTTACTTTTGATCGGTGCATTTCTTTTACGAAGCTTCAATGCATATTTATTAGCGATACTTTTTGTCAATTACATGCGTTCAAACGTTTTTTAATTGAAACGTAAAATAAATTCAGTAAACTCATTCACCCCCTAAAGTCATTTTGATGTTGATTGCAGGTAATATTGAGTTACGGGGCATCACTGGCGCGAGTAGTATTCCGTCACTGCTAGTAAATATAATTCCTAATGTCAAAATTTATGAATCCTGAAGCACACAGATTCATACTAGAGGAGTATACTTAATACACCTTTTTTGAAAAACTCCTCTCGCTCAATACTCATACTCAGAAAGTGTTTAATTTATATTTATTGAGAATTCGAAATCCGTGAAATTCTTCGAATGTTTAATTTTTTCTAGTTCTAAAAGCAATATTCGTACGTTAACTTGAAAAATTTTACCAGTTTCCAATAGCTGTCAGTACCGATTGTTTTCTTTGGGTGTTATGCTTCATCTTTTTCTCCTGCGAGTTGTCTGGATTTCTCCAGAATTTTATCACCTTAAGGTGCGGATGGAGGGGGGCTGCAGCTCCAACTTTAAGTTTGATCTTTCAGTATATCTCAGTTTGAGCTCCTTGTTATTGCGTTCGTGTATCATGTGTGTTTCTTGCCACAACAAAGTGTTCTAGTTGTTCACGTACAATAGGGTGCACGAAGGAACGTGTTTGGTTTACTATTTGTTACAATTCCGTTGCTGCGTAGCGCTCCAGGGAAGTTTTCAGTGTCCGTCCTCGTATTCACGATTGGTTTTTATATTTTAAAAAGTTCGATTGTTTTCTTGCGCTAGTCAATTTTGTTTTCGTGTTTCTGATCATTTTTACATTTATTTTGTGTATCATTTTCATCCGTCTATGTATCTGGCATGACATCGGCAAAATTTCATAGAAGTTACTGCTCCTATAAAATATGTATTACTCATTTCGGACGGTGTTCACGTTATTTTATTACCGTGGAAACTTCTATCTATAATATTTCGATAGAAAAACATCATGATTTTTCATTGAGGGCATGTGCATATATAATGGTTTAAAATTGTACGTGTGCAATAAAATTATAAATAACTGTTTAAGGAACGGAAACTGGTTACAGAAGCTGCCACAAATGCTTCCTTAGAAAGATATAGGTGCAATCGAACAGACTTGCTTGTACAGGACTTCGTTTTTTTTAATGCTGGTGATTTTTGCCTGTATTGTGTGTGGTACTTGTCTGAAGAAAACTGAAATCTGGTCAGTCGAGTAGCTCTGTCTGGCAGTAGCATATGGTGCTTTAATCGAAACTAGCAGACGCTCTCCGTTAAAAATGTCAGGATAAATTATGATAATTTCTTAGGATGCCTTCTTATTTACGGTAAATGTTACACGAGATGATGTTATTTGTAGTATTCAGGATACGGACTGCCTCCTCTTGACAGTCTCGCGGATTAGTTGGATATGCGGACTCGGCAATTTTCTTCTATCTAAATCCTTAAGAGCCTTACTGAGAGACGGACGGACCAAGCAAGCAACACTGGGCTATAATTATACACTGGGATGGTCTGATAAACGTGCGATGTAAACTGCTTGGGTTCCTTTCGTTTTGCATTGATGTAACGATGCGTTTACTTCCTGAAATGATGCGTGAAAATTTTTCAGCTTTAAACTTTTTCAAGGGTATATTGAAGGCTAATCAAAGGAAGTAATTCACCTTCGTTACTAGAAAACTACAGAGGGCCGTTGCCAAATTAAAAATGCAATCTAAGTGCCTTTGATGTCAGTTTTTGTGTCTTGTCGGCCCCAAGGTGCCTTTGCTGTGTGATTAATTCCCTTTTACCGGATCAATGCTGTCCAATTACGCCTCTAAAAGCGAGACGAGCCTTAAGAAGCTGTATTGAGCGGGCTGAAATATTGCGGTCCTGCTGAGAGTAAGGACGGATGTGCGAAGAGTTGAATATTCCTATACAGTATAGCTGTAAATAATCAGAGAAAGATCAATAACGAACAGTGAGAGCTTCACAAACATTTTTTACGGGTAACAGTTTTGTATGTGAAGATGGTAAAATTTTATTTCACTCAAGTAAAGTCGCTTCTGCGCCCCGTTTCGTTGCATTTTGAACTATGGACGTAAGGTGTCCGTTTTAGCATAACAAGCAATTTGATAGATAATGTTTATCAACCAAGAATAAAATTACTCAGAAATTCGTACACCTGATCCGACAGTGGACGCAAGATTTGCTAAGCATCGTTTTTTTAAATTTATGAAATCATTCAATTAAATTCATAAATTCACAGGAAATTCTTGTTTTCCTGCCTAATGATGACCGAATATTATTTTACGGGGGGCTGTCGAAACGGAAATATTTATTGACTTATCGTAACAAAAATACCTCTATAAGGTTCGATTAGCGTAAAGTCGCAATCTTTCGCCTACGTTTACGACTGTCTCAGTGATTAGATAGAAATGCGGACCCGGGAATTTTCTCTTATCTAAATCCTTAAGAGTCTGGCAGAGACCGACGTGTAAATTTTGTTCGAAAACACCACTTTCTTTTCAATTCACGTAATCGATGAAAAGTTTCGTATCGTTCAATCATTTTTAATGGACTAGATAAACCATGCATCTTGAATTTGAGCAGTGGACTTGCACGCTTATCACCAGGCTATTTTATTGCAACTTGAGAGCTTAGAGGCTGAAAACGTCTTCAATATGGGACAAGCAAGTGGCTGGGGCAGATCACCTGGTCCATAAAAAGTTCGCATATTTTCATCCCGTTCTGTAATATTTTTCTCAAATAAAAAAGGTCCATTAAATAATTAGCAGCAATACTTTGGCGGATCACGCAATGTTAAACTCATTGTCTTCGAATTAAAAAAAAATATTGCTTGAATCATTTGTACTAAGCTGTTTCTCGACCAGAAGGTCGATCTACTACGCTATCCTTCCTTTCATTCCTCTTATTGCCTCCAAAACTGAAATTTATGTCCGTGTTTAATCACAGTTGTTCGATGGAATATTTCAGCTGAAACAAAGAGCGTCGGTTTTATGTGATTTTTTTCTGAAAAATGTTCCTTCGGTGTTGACCGTGATAATATACCTTGACATTGCACTAAAAGCTGAACAGTTTCGGTTTGCTCTAAGGAAGTATATTCCTTACGGAAAGAAAGTATTCTCAGTTCTTTCGCTCTTGAAATCCAATTAAGCCTACACCGCAAATTCAGACATTTTTATGAAGCTCAATTGAAGTGTTTCTGAGAACTGCCACCAATTAATAGTCCCAGCCATTTGCCTAAGTTTCATTAGTGTCCGTCGAAGGAAAGCTCCACCATCCTAAATATTGGTGCTTTGTTTTTCTTTTTGTTCTATTCAAGATATTTTCCTTTAGGATACGATCATGATCGTGAACGCCGATGTCGGTACATAATAGTTCAATGTAATCTCAACGCAAGAGGACACAAAAAAGAATGTGGTACTAACGCAGTATACCAGGACTTGTAGAATAATGTATCATTGACACTTGGTATTCTAGCATTATTTCCAGACGACTTCCATTAATGTTAGTTTTAGCTTTAAATATGCACACTAAATACTAAAATCGCCCCTTATACCAACGAAGGCGTCATTATATGCTAAGATTATTCGGAAGAAGACTCTTCCCGATTCTTCCTTTTCGAGTTTATTTTTCTGAATGGCGATACACTGCTTTAGACCTCGCGGCTCTCTGATTATTGTTGACCATCTGTGAGGCAGCCTGGTCAGGAGAGATACTTGAAAACTAAAGCGGTACCTTCAGAGTGCCCTATTGTCTGTTCAGGGACCTGGAATTGTACCTGTAACTGTACCTGTAACTGTACCTGTAACTGTACCTGTAAATTACCTGTAACTGTACCTCAACTGTTCTGACTGTGTGTGACTTGCCGTACGTACAGTAAGGCTTACACTGTTCAACCCAGTCGTTTATCCGCTGGTTACCACATGTCAGCCTTCCTAGACCACTCCGCCAGTCCGTCTGCATAAGTTGGTGTGTTGTCGCTCCTAGGACGGTAAGCTAACTAATGACAAATTGCCGCGTGTACTCCTACGTTGCCAGTTGTTAATGCAGCAGCGGTCTGACACCACAGCATTCGAGAAGTTTCTCTTTGAGTTCCTGTCTAAGGGAATTAAAATCGGAGTTTTGAATCGTTGTTGCCCGAAGAAAATTTAACACTAGGGTACAATTATACTTGGTAGTGTGAACTTCATGAAATGAAAAACGAACGCATATATTGGAGGAGAGGTTTATTGGTTTTGGTTATGCATGTACTGAATTTACCGGTACATTTATTATTAACTAAGAGTTCTTATAGAACACATTCATGGTGTATGATGATAATTTTCCAGTTATGGAAAAAATAGTTTCGATTCTTTTTATTCATCATCTCTCATTTACCGTGAATATTTTAGGTAAACTAATACATGTAGGGATTTTCCTTAGCATTCGGGTCCTATCTCTGTAAATTTGAATTCCTTTCAATATATATCGCAAAATTTGGTACTGCACCACCAGTAAAAGTAGACGAGTTCCTGAGACGATGTGTTTGCTCCGTTCACGTTCCTGACGCGACGTCCATTGGCGGAAATTTTTCTCGTTGACATTTACTGTGATGGGTTGTCGGTAGCACACGTGGTGTCGACGGGACGGCTGCGGTCACTGCCGTGGAAGTAGAGGAGACGGAATGATCTACTGAAACACTCTGGGGGTCGTTCACGCTAAGACTTATTCCTTCTAATACACAGTAGATCAGTCCGATTATATTATGTATTTTGATTCTGAGACAAAGTTTTCATGTACTAAAGTGCTACTTCTATGTGAAGTTTGAGGAGATGGAGCTATTGCTTTCTAATTTGACAGTGCTGATGATGTTAACGTAATGTCCGCCACATACTGTGTATATTTTAGAGAGAAGTTTTCATTTTTCTGCGTAAAAGACCATGAACTCGAAGGCAATTATCTTGAACTATCTTCATCAGGAACGATCTGTTCAAAAAAACGATTTGAGGTACATTAGATAGATGGACACCGCTGAAGATATGAGCGAAGGATCTATTTACAAATACACACTGACTCTATTAGATATTTGAAAATAGTGGTGTAGAATCTTTGATAGAGCGTAGAAACAGATCTACAAACTATGAAACGCACATGAGTAACGCTGGAAATTTTTTACCGAAATGCACGTTCACGCTATTTGCCTTTTTATTCAGTTGTGCACAGAATTGCTCAGTGTTTTTTTTGGAATGTTAGGAAGTCCGTCAGCATCGGTAGAGCTTGCATCAGTGGAAAAGATAAGATTATTGAAAAAGATCATTTACGCAAGGTAATGTTGTCCGCCACACAGATTTTTGTTTGATTTCGTTATCTTGGTTCGATACAAACGCTCTTCAATGAGGGTTCTCTTGCCCAGACTTAAATCCCGTAGAAATCTCATGGCGTACATTGGGAAGTATTTGATTCCAGGGCTCAAGGAAACCAATACCTTTGATGTAATTTGGACGTATACATAGAAGCAGGTAACGCATTAATGCATGACGTGCATTTTTATACGCACTTCATGGTAATAATACCGGAAAAGAACTATAGTTACAAGTTTGATGAAAATGGATGTTTTATTGATTATCTATGGAGTGCCTCAGCATTTTTCAATAGAAATAAATAACTCATACATGAAAGGTAGAAGTGACAAAATAACAATTTATTTCTTAATTTAGATGTTTGGAGCCTCATAACACCTTGCAGTGCCCTTTATGAAATCTTATTTATTCAGTAACTGGATAATATTTTTTCTTCAAATTTGGTTTCTGTTGCAAATAACCTATTAACGACTAGCTTCGATAAATATTTGCAAAATTTGTTGAGGAATAAACTTGATGCACTATTGGGTTAAAACAGTTGAGGTATTGTGATGATCACAGCTAAAGAAGTGCTGAAAAAGATACAGGGTTGAAAGACATCGTAAGCTGGAACTGAGTTTGAAATAAGTTTCAACAATTGATTACAATGAACACGTTTTTGACCTCTGTTTGCGACAATTTCTTTGCCCAACAATTTTATCCGAATTTTCTTTCGTCCATTGTAACCATTGATGTTATGTGAACCTATGTCTGAGTGAAATACGTAACTTTGTTAATTTGAAAGTTAATCGAATCTGTATCTTGAAAGTGTGCGAATACTTAATTTCCTTCGATGTGAATGTTGTTTAAATTCAAATCGCGTCAGAATCCTGTCTCCTGAAGCGAGTCTAGCATTATAGCTGCAATTTACTGAGAGCTGCAACTTGCAAATTAAATCTGCCACACATGTATTACATTTAAATGCGACGCTGGCCGACCGCAGCTAAATTGGTTTCTGGAATGCTTTTAGTGCCTCGGTTTGGGTTGCATTAGCACTGGGACGTGTAATAATTGAAGACGAATTCGTGTGATGTACATTTTTTTGCGACATTTAATACGTGTGAGAGAGGAACGTTCCATGATCGTCTTATGAAAACGGTTTGCACAAGAGATTTGACTTGCTGCTTTCCTTGTCTTTGTCTTGGTTTCTATTGAGTGACGCGTGCGTCGAGAATTTCCTAATTGTATCAGCATTGTAGTATCCGTTTCTGTTCGAAAAGAAGAATGATTGGATTTGGAATAATAAAAGTGATGATTTCGTGCGCCATTGAAGGTACGTTTGTCTATTCAATTTACTTCGTTGCGGAGAATAATGGATGCCCTATTTTATATTCATTCAAATTACTGTCGTAAAAACATATTTCTCACATCATTAACAGAAATAATTTCAAGAATTACATATTTGCGTGTCAAAGTGGGCAGAAAGCAATTGTTTCATCAGGCATTTTCATGGGTTTTGTTGTGGAGAGAAACAGAAGAAATGGTATTTTCTTGGATGTTCATGTGGGTTGGAAAGAGGAGGCAGGCAGGCATACATATATCATCTTCATGTATTTCCCTAATGGAATGACACGCTGTGCTTTGTGAGGGTGGAAGGCGGTGAGAAATCATGAGATCAAGAAGATTTTAGCGTGGAGGCGATGAGAAATCAAGAGATCAAGAAGACTTGAGCGTGGAGGCGGTGAGAAATCAAGAGATCAAGAAGATTTAAGCGTGGAAGGCAGATAGAAATCAAGAAACTCGAGAGATCAAGAAAACTTGAAAGCGAAAGGCGGCGAAGAAGCAAAAAATTCAAGAAAAAATAAACTAGAGCGCTAAAGGTAATGAAAGGGACAGCGAGAGAAGAATTTGTTAATGGTGGAAATTTGCTCTCTTTCCACTACCATGCTGGATAACAGAGTATCAGGTCGTAATACTTGTTCGGTTTCGATGGATTTCCATGTCATCATTTAGGTCAATTTAAGCATGAATTTTGTCCATTTTAACCTATCACTTGAATTTACACCACTGTTATTCTGTTGCCAACTAGCGGCAAGTTACGTCACGCCGATTTTTAAAAACTATTCGTTTATGGATGAGCTGAAGGCTCCCAGCTCGTATCGGCTTGGCTTATAGAATCCAATTATTTCGTCCAAACTTAATTTACTTTAGTGATGAAGCTGACGTTAATACGAGTACTTATAATCTTTAATAAACCCTGTGGTTGAATTACTCTTCAGAAGTTATGGAGTTTTTCATTACTTAAAATCATTTTGAAAATATGTAACTTTTTAGTCGTTTCAGATAAAAAGTATTATATTCATTTTCCGGTGACTTATCAATGGGTATGTGTATTTAATTATTTCTGTGTATCATTACATTGCTCTCTGCCAACATTTATTTAAGCGTCTTTATGGCACTTGAATATTAGCTTTATCACGAGTCATTCTATTGAAATAACATATCAAAATTAGTTATTTATTTAATATATGTTTCCGTCAATCCATGTTGAATTTCCGTGCAGCAACAGAATTTTCAACGATGTAAATTCGCACATGGACCATGTAAAGGGTGGGGCAGAACCGACTGAGCAGTTTAGGTTCGGTTAGGTTCTGCCCCACCTAATCTTTGTAGTATAAGAAATGAAAAACATATTTTGTTCAATTTCCATGGACTTGGGGAAGATTTAATAACATTGTTTCGGAAAGTGCCAAGCTTGAGCACTGCTCAGTCGGTTCTGCCCCACCCTGTACATAGCTTACTTCTCTGAACTCTCTCGAGAAAGCTCATTTTTCGCCTCAACTCTCCGTTCTAACTCTTTTTAACGCCTCGCGCCTCGCTAAGTAACGCACGTAATTCTTTTGAAAATATTTGGGCTGACTTGAAGCTTTCACCCCGTCCGTTTTATTCACTAGAGCAGGACGCCCTGCCGCGAAATTTTTCTCACGATGCAACAGCCGATGATGGATTGTGATTGCCCCGCCGTGCTCCTCCGGGGCATTCCTTGATGCTGTTGCCTTCTGTGTGCTCCTGTGCTTTTCTTCGTAACTTTGTTTCGGAAGAAAATTTCTTAACGTAGTTGCACTGCGAGGATTTCTGATTCGCTTCCAGGCGTGAGGTCACAAACTTTCATCTCGATATTCTAAGAAGAGAGCGTATTGTAACTTGACTTCATGGTTGTATGGTGAATTCTTTTGAACAATTGAACAATTCCTTCACAAACATTATTGCGGATGCCTGCTAAAAAAGTGTTGCAAATTCAACAACGTAAAGTGAAACAACCTCTTCCTCTCGTAAAATGATGAACGACACTTCGCAGAGACATTGCTACGCTGCAATAATTCAAACCTACCTTCCAGCCGGTTCTCTAAAAAGCAAAACTCAATCATAACCACAAACCCTATGAAATTACTGCAGTGTACGGAGAAAAAACGAAATTATATCGTGAAATATTCCAATACCCATTTTCCGGAAACACGCAAGTGAGAGGGGGGAGGGAGTGGAGTCTTCGCTTTACGACTCGAGCTGCCGTTCCACTCGCTGACCTGTTGTACGTACGCACTTAGGAACATCGTTGTCGTGACTCGCACGCTGATGACTCGAACTCGCACCTTATAGGAGAACGAGCTCGCTCTTACGCAGCCACGAGCCCCCTCGAACGTCGCCTAGGTTTGGCCTCACGCGCAGGCTTGGCCTCACGCGCAGGCTTGGACACGTGCAGGCTTGGCCTCACGTGCAGGCTTGGCCTCACGTGCAGGCTTGACCGCAACTTCATGTCAGTTACAAAGAGATTTGTTCGCCTGCTGGGTAGATAATTTACAGCACTCACGAAACTCTAAAATGTTCAAAATAATTTCAATAGAATTTTCTTTTGCTATTTGTGTTATGGGACAGTTGATAGGTGAGCTCTGTTATTTTCCCCATGTCTCCTGTCCCAATCCATCTGCTGCTTTGACTATGGCAATTTTATTTTTCTAAGCCATTTGCTCAGCTTACTCTATAAAGTGAAACTAGAGTGGGTCGGAACAGACATTTTAAAAGTAGGCCAAAAAATGTTACGCTTTATTGCAAAGTGATTTTACGGTTTGTGATCGACATGTGGGTTTACTACGCTAATTTTTTTTTGTACTGAATTGGTGTCGGACTTCAGTCATTCCTGCGATAAGTGGTGAACAACCTTCCAAAAATTTTTGGAGGGATTTCACAACAGCAACTCGCATGGAGTGTTGACTCGATATGAGAAGGCCCAAGGTTCGATTCCCGCCGAGTGTCGCTCACAAAGTGTTCTGGTCTCTTGGCCTGGGAGCATTGAGTGTCACAAACATCAAGGGTCTGAAAACCGGCGAACTTTTTAATCTGAATGACCCTTGCAATGTTTAGCCATCCTCTTGAACTACGGAGGAATTCTAGAGTTGAAGTTAAGGGTTATCCTGTGAATATTGCACGCGCTGTAGCTCTTGCAGCTCTAATTGTGCATTGGGATGACAGTTATACATGTATACCACGTGAATGAGATGATAAGCTACTGTGCACCGAGAAAAATAGTCACATCGACCAAATGCAATTCGCGTCATTTCTGGAAGGAATAAGCCACCCTCTCAGACGGCGGTGCTGCGGAGACTTGCGTTATTACTCACCTGCGGAACTCAGAGAAGCTGTCAGAACTTTCCCGTAGTTGTGAACTTCAGGATTCTGCCGATGGCCATCGCCTGATAGAGAAAAGAAAGTTGAGACTTCCAGTCTTCTTCTCAAGTCGACCACAGAGGGAAAAGTCTTCAAGTCCACGTGGGGGCATCGGGCACAACTGCACGTCACAGATTCATCAGCACGAGGTGCAAATGTGTAGGAGCTCGATTCCTCTGTTTTTGTCTATGGAACTCAAGAGACGTCAAAGAATATGCATGGTTTATTAATAGTGAATTTATGATTCACCCCTTTTAGGAAAGCTTTAATCCACCTTTGTCGAACTACGCGAAGGTTTGGAAGTATTACGTCAGAATTGTTATAGCGCATTAATTACTGATAGGGCATCAAGTACGGTGATCATATGTCATCGTAGAACTGGACTTGTAAGATGATATATTTACTCACAAATAATTGCCTTTAGCATTTAACTTTGAAATAATGAAACCCCTTTAAAAAATTGAGAATAGATTCATTCGTTCTTCATGCCAGGTTGAACGTTAGGATTAGTTCAGTGCTATTCCTCTTTCAGTTCTTTCTAGGTTTCGCTCACGGGTCATCGTCCACAGAACAGTGTCCCAAATACTCTTATTCTTCAGAGAAGCTCGTGGAAAGTTCCCGATTTTGGGCTTGTATCGTAATTGAACTCGGCTGCCAGAGTGCAGCCATAAACAGAAAGGCTTTCTCCGAGCGTTCTCTAAAACAATAAACCAATGGGCCTTTTAGAGCCGTTTATTCGAACCGAGAGTCGTCTGGAATCCATTTTACTGCGCGGTATTTTTTAGACGATCTCTGAAGAACGAACGGCTTTCGAGCGGAGTGATGCCCTCTTGTCTCGCGCTAAGAACCCGGAGATTTTGTCGGCATTAGGACTGAAATGACGGCAGGGAAAGAATAGGACAAAATTGGCGCTCCGTTTGGTCAGAATTTGGCCCATTGTAGAATCCATTTGACGCTTAACATCTGAGCTTGCATGTATGCTGCGAGAGTTACGTGTAACCTTCGATTGTGGTAAGTCGGAAATTGTTACTTAGGTTCAAAATGATCACTTGAAATTTATTCTGCCTTTATTTGAGGCAGAACTCAGCAGAAAATGAAAAGAAATGTTGTTATAGGGATACCTACAAATGCACGATGAAAGAACAATTGGTGTCTGCTGTTCTCAAAGCATTTGTCAGGTTTGAGAAGATTCGTCCACGTGCATTTCGAGTATTTAGCAAGTTTCACGACTCGAGTGATCCACAGTTATAGCAGCTCTACAAGGAACTTGCAAAGCAAGCAAGGAACTTGCAAAGTAAGCAAGGAACTTGCAAAGCAAGCAAGGAACTTGCAAAGCAAGCAAGGAACTTGCAAAGCAAGCAAGGAACTTGCTATATTATAATATTTCCATTCCATTTTCAGATGCCTTGTACTGCGTTTGAAAGCAAGCCACATTTTCAGTATTGAAATTATTCCAGGCACTGAAAAACTCGTGACTGTTGTTACTCGAAGCCTTTAGACGCTAAAAGTCTTCCGTTAGAAATATTCCGGTAGAACAATTTTCGGGTGTCCTATACCCGGTGCTGGCCGCCCAATAAAACTTCATGGGTGACTAACCTCAAATTCGACTCTCTTAAAGGACGTGATCAGTTAAGGTAAGTATCGATTTACGGACGACATGCTCGGTCCTGTTGCCAGCGATAGAGTCCTGTGCTCGGTCCTGTTGCCAGCGATAGAGTCCTGTGCTCGGTCCTGTTGCCAGCGATGGAGTCCTGTGTTCGGTCCTGTTGCCAGCGAGGGAGTCCCGTGTTCGGTCCTGTTGCCAGCGATAGAGTCCTGTGTTCGAAACAGTAACCAGAAGCCGCAGGTCTCTAAACAACTTCGGTGTGTGCGCTTTGAGTTAGCATTTCAATTGGAGGGAATTAGTAAAATATGACGGGGGAGAATAAAAATAAGCTCTGCCATCGCCTTATTTTGATGTCACCATGATTGCGATTAAGATTGCTTGATTTTCATCGCTAGGCTTCATCGAAGTGAATCAATCACCACAGATTCGAATGTATCAACCTGGTTTCAAAATGTCAATGATTTCTTGTATAATTTTTTATACTAGTTCAAGGACCAACTTAAATCCATATTTTCATGGGTAAGCAAAATTGGGTTCAGCGACATCAAAATGAATTTTTGCTGATTTCAAACCGACGTTATGTAGACGACACATTTGTTTGTTTCAAATAGTAATTTAATCGACGTTTATTTGCAGTACATCAACAATCAACACTCAAATACTAATATGCAACTTAATTAGAAAATATGTTATCCAAAATTTATTGTGAGACATTTTGTGTCTTCATAAATTTCTAACAAACATCTATGCAATCAATTGTGGAAAAAGAAACTGTTGAACAAACATGTTGCATTACTCCTTATTTGGTCAACAAAGTGAAACAGTCAATGAAGAACTTTTGAATCTTTCCTCGATGCCATTTTCGTGTAATATTAATAGGAGAACCATAGAACCATACTTTTATTTCAAAGATACTCTACAGATTTGTATGCGATTATCTCTCATTCATAATTCGAGTTGTGCGCATTGTGCATCACCGAATACGGGCGCTCTTAAGTAGGCTCTCAACCTGCGAAAAACTCTGCATATTGGTTGCAGGTATCAAACAGCAAATATATTTGAATCCCACCCCCCTTTCTTTCTCTACCACCGGGTAAAAATATCCAAGTGATCATTACGAACGGAATATTATAACTGATAGGTTTGAAACGTTAGACTCTACTACTAGTAATTTAAATTTCAGTATTTAGAGTGTCTGTACATCTATGAAATAAGTCCATCCCTCAATGATATATAAAGTGCTTGTCCTCTGTAAATAGTACCACGATTTATTAGCGTTTAGCTATGTTTGTATTCTGAATTTTCTACTTCCAATTATTAGTTCAACACTTTTTTCCAGGCTTACTGAAAATGAGTCTAGGCTGGTAACGTTCAAAGCGAATTATTTTTCATAATTCCTTGCCATACGTTTTTTTTAATTATTTGTTACTCAAAAGAAATCTACTTAACTATATTTAGTTTACCTTAGATATCAAAGCATCGACTTGAAACTTACCTAACCCTCGTCAGTTTTTCCATGTAGTCAATCTATTCTTAACTTCTGTTTAATTTTTAGTTCCGATATCGTGAGGTTTCCATGCAAGTTTATTTACCGAATTACCATTAGATATATACGCTCTCACCCCTCTATCTTAGCATGTCCCATTTTTTATAATTTCTTCGTTCGGCCAAACACAGCAATTAAACTACTGAGGACGTTCACGTTCTTGTCGTTTTTCATGAGCCTTGATTGCTTCAAAACGTCATTCGATGACATCGTTTTCAGCACGCGAGAAAGCTCATTTGCTTCCCATTTATAATACAACTTTATTTTTTCGCGAGTACTAGAGCAATCGTTGCAAGCAAAAAAATCGCTAATGAAGTCGGTTTCAGAATATGAGAGCGCGTGTTACATTCAGAGCCTCATTAATTAGCCCAATTTTTGTGATTTATTATCCATCTACGATGAGTGGTTTTCGAGAGAAACAGGTTCTATATTCAGTCCCTTCATTCGATTCATATAACCCACTGCTCCCACAAAATGGTAAGGTCATTTAAAAAAGATTTTCTGAATCTGTTCCAAGTATACTTCCGATTGTTTCAGTTCTTAGAGCCAGTTTCAATAGACTGCGAATTCGTTATTTTCAAATCCCAACACAAAGCTATTTTGACAAATCATGTTCGGGAATTCCAAAGAAGTTGTAGTCTTATTAAGGGCTCAAAAAGAGCATGGGAAACGCAGGGTAAATTTCAATTTTGAATTGCTGTTCAGAAAAGCAACAACTGCTGCCCATGGATGGCATGGCAACCGTCATGGTACAAATTACTCGGACGACTCCCTGATTGTGTATTGCACATCACCTATTGTGTGATGTAGCAGTGATACCACGGCGCTATCTGAACACTCTCAGCACCAGGGTTCTGACCGTCGTCGCTTCAGGCTTATATTGAGCTAGAAAGAACACGAGAGACTGCTGTATTATGGGTGTGATGCCTATGCTTTCAAGACGACTTCTAGAAATAATAATACACCAAGGCTTAAGGCTAAAATCAATTTCCGCGTTTAAAATATTTTATTAGTTTACATCCAATGAATTTTTTTCGCAACGGATACTGCAACCTATAAATAAACCGGCAAAGAAAAGATGGTTGTCACTAAGAATGAGCGGAGCTAAGACGTATTTGGAATACATCCGTCGCAGGTATGAGTGTGCGTGAAGCTTGATTGCTCCTTACAAGCGAAATGCTGAGCGAGCTCTGGATTACATTGGAGGCGGATTGCAATTGGAGATGTATTAATGCATGATTGTGATCATGTATCATGGGGAATGATATATTACGAATTATTGATTCATTTGCTCATTAATATGGAGGCAGTGCGTCACTGTTATAATGAACAGTGGTTTTGATTCCGCTGGCAAAATCTGAATCGTTGTGCATGGAAAATAAGTTTGGCCTCCAAGAATGGACGGTTGCAACGCGCGTAGTGATCGATGAGTGATCATTTCAAGTGTTGAAGGGGAGCGGTTTTGTTCTGTCTGGCTGCTCAGTTCTATTTTACTGAGATGAAAAATTGTTTAACTTCACGCAAATCCAATTCATTTTATCTCAAGTTGATAGGAACCTTCGTAAATCTGTACCTCTTCGCATCGTGTTCCAATTTATATTGAGTTATATGAGGTGGCGATACAATAAAAAACCTTCATGAATTTGCCGAGGATGTGCTCCTTTATGCATCGATATTCAGATCAAAAAACGATGAACTGGCTCTCTAAAAAGGAAATGACCTGAGCTACTTAACACACATCCGAGCTGTAGATTTTTGATCGTTCCATCGTACGTATTAACTTAACACACCTGAAAATAAAAGCAATAGTGATGCGATGACAGTGTGCATATACCTCTGTCGTGTCCTGACTTCAGAGCTAGCAACAAATGGGCTTTGTATAGATCTCGCGTTGGTTTACCTTCTCCCATCGTCGGTTAAAGCTGACACGCTCTGGAGGAACGTGTGGTCGCGCTTGCTTCATGCAGCTCTGCGCCATGAGCTGCCTCTGATGCTCAGTGCTGGATGTCATGTTGGTTGAGAAGAGCGAGGTGAGTTCCATATTGGTTGGTAAAGAAAACGGAACGAGCGTTCCGTTTCCCTTTCAATCGAGTCAGGTGAAAGGTACTAGATTTGAGCAAAGTTCCAGGAGGAAATTATTTTTGTGTGACGTTACTTATTTTGAAATAATTACGCATGAATATGTAAACGCAGTATTTTTTAGTTACTTGTTCAAATATGTAAAAACTATTGGCTGAAGTTTTCATTAGAATTTAAGAATTATAATTATCCATTCACTGTACGCCTGGTTGGCGCAGCACCAGGATTATTTGAGAACTTTAACGTTTCTTTGTATTTACTTAACATTTATTACTAAGTTGTGTATCTTCAGAGGATATTCGAGCTTGTTTTCCTGTTTTTTCATAGTGTTTGGAATTATACTGCCTCTCCCCATCCTGTTTTAAGTACTTGTNAATGAACTTAACTATACTTAGTTTACCATAGACATCAACACATTAACTTGAAAATTATCTAACCCTCGTCAGTTTTTCCTTTAATTTATCCTTAACTTTTGACAACTAAAATTCCACCTCTGAGCTGCGTACGAGTGCGGTACCCCAGTGAAAGCGGCGGCACCCCAGTGCGGCCTGGGTGTGAAGGCCCAAACATCTCCAAGGGTGTGCAAGTGTCACCGATTTTCAAAGCCCTAGTGATGAGTGATTTCGAGGCTGGCAATTTTGACCGAAATTTGAGATTTTCTGTACAGACAAGGACGATCTTTTTCTTAGCCTTATAAAAGCGTTCTTTATTGAGTTGAGCTCTTTCAACTTTACTCTTCTAGAATTGCATGTGAAGTCTTTCAAGTTGGCTTTCTCGTAGTAATCAATTCGAAAGATGGCAATGTTCATTAGTGGGATTTAAAAGAGACTTTAAATCTCGTAACCTGGTTCAAGTGGCTAACTTTTCCGGGCGGTGTAGTTTGGTCCAAGTCGATTGCGCTGAAATTGCCTGAAGAAACTGGGAGGTACAACAGGTCAAGCAAGATCTAATTACCAACTTTCGAAGCTACTGGGCGTTCTAGCAAATTCTTGTGCGCTTCCAGCGTCTAAGCAATGTTTTTTTTTGCCGGAGGAAGCCTTTAGCCCTTTACAGACCCACGGGTTAACTTTATGTCCCTATAAACCTCGCCATCAGTTCCTGTCATCTTCGGAAGGGAATCATGTTGCTCAAAATTTCAAACTTGCGAGTATTTTCAAATTCGTTTTCAACGTAGTCTCTTGGAACGGGCGTGAGATTTTGTGGACCCGTTTTCCTGAATGAAACAGATATTTATTTTGTAAATTCCTTGCTAATAAGTTGCTTATACTTCATGACTTGCTGTAAAACTGCATCTGACGTACTTGATGACTGAGAAAATTCATGTAGGAACATATGTTTTCAGCTTACATGCTGTTAATAAGCGAAATTGTCTTTTGGAGTTCGAGTTGAGAGCTTTGTGATCATCTGAGCGTGGCAACTTTGCTGTTTTATTCGTATTTTATTGCATTTCTAGCAAATTTCCTCATGTTTTGATGTCATAGAAAATTTACCCTTCCGTGAAATGGCCAGATCCATTCCTCTGAAAGTTGATCTTTCATATTTAATAGACCCCTCAAGGGGCATAGGATAGGCCATAGGCAATAGAGGTAGGTTAGTTAGGTTTGTCTATCCTATGCTATGGGGACTAGCGCCCCCAGGGGAGCACCGCTAGGCTACCTCAGCTTTAGATAGGCCTTCGGGACTTCTATCTTTCGTGCCCACTTTGCTTCCTTCCGTTTTCATTCCTTCTCCGCTATTTCTTATTTGTCTTTTCTTGCTCTTCCTTCTTAACTTGCTGTTTCTATGCGCAGGGGATCTTGTGTGGGAACACACCCTGTGCATAGATTCCCCGTTCTCCTAAGTCCATACTAAATGGTCCCTACTCTTTCGATGCGGTATAGCCCTCGAGGCCGGTGCAATGCGTCTAACCCCAATAATAATAATCATATTTAATAGGACTGGACATCATAACTTTCTATTGCTCTGTTGTAGGGGTGTTGCAATGATCAGCTTATGTATTCTGTTGATAATGAAGTTCAAATGATCACTCGAATGAGGCAATACGAAAATGATAGCTCATTCTGCAATTGGAATTCGAGTCTGATGTTCAAACGAACGGGAATAAAATTTTCATTGGCAGGAAGCACGTGATGTGTTGCTGATCGCTAAGCAAAATGTAAATCTGCAGTTAACTTCAGAATGTACTTGAAGTTAAGGAACACGATCGCTGGTGTATGCGAGCGTGTGTGTATTGAAAATAGCCGGGTTTTCTTTCCATTCAATTTGAGATCCTTGTTAAGTCCGCGGTGCGTCCGCAATGTGCCCTCCTAAATAATTAGGCTAATTAAGTCGGCAGGTTGGGCCCTTTCATCCCGAGACTTGCTCCCGAAAAACATCCCTAAATTTTATTCAGAGGATCCGCTCTGGTGGGGAAATTCGAGGCGAAAGAGATACCACGGCTGCTCTAAAGTCAATACTTCCGTGTTTGCTCGGCCTCAAACTACTGTGTAATTTAAATGATATAAAACGGTACTTGGGTGCACTTCATTGACTCCCCTTCCGAAATTGGTTGAAGAACCTGAGAGATTTCATATATCTCGTGTAGGTGTTAATTTTGATAATCACCGCACCCCGTTTTCTACTCCTTCTAGTTTCTGATTATCCTAATGATTGCTGATGCAGGGTTTTGTGTTGGAGATCGGGACTGTTGCTGTCGCTTGGATGAATATCAATCAAGTAAATTAGGTAGCAAGTCAACGTACAATAACTTCTATGGCCTATAATGCATCCTAAGATTAAATGAAAATTAGTTATCCTAGGAATTTTAAATTAAGAAAGTAGCACGACGGGCTAATATTATTTTTTTACCATCTCTGGGTTCCTCAGGGCCGACGTTTTCCCCTTGCACAACTCGCGGGCTTTGGAACCGTTGTACCGAAAATATTTCGTACCGATGCATCCCCCTCAGGGGGCATAGGATAGGCCATAGGCAATAGGGGTAGGTTAGTTAGGTTTGCCTATCCTATGCTATGGGGACTAGCGCCCCCAGGGGAGTACTGCTAGGGTACTTCAGCTTTAGATAGGCCTTCGGGACTTCTGTCTTTCGTGCCCACTTTGCTTCCTTCCGTTTTCATTCCTTCTTCGCTATTTCTATTTGTCTTTTCTTGCTCTTCCTTCTTAACTTGCTGTTTCTATGCGCAGGGGATCTTGTGTGGGAACACACCCTGTGCATAGAATCCCCGTTCTCCTAAGTCCATACTAAATGGTCCCTACTCTTTCGGTGCGAAATAGACTGAGTTTCTGAAGCGCTGCTTTCACTACCACTACAACTGCGAAACTACCGATGCATCAAATTTTTTCAAAGATCGTGAAAACAGATATCAGACTCAATATCCCTGACTCGACCAGGAAAATAAATTAAAAACATACATTCATGTTGGTCGCCGTATCCTTGCCAACTACGCATTGTTCTCTGTTCTATTAGCTCGCAGGCTCAGGAACAAACAGTTGTTGCAACTGTAGAATACAATAAAAACGAAAAAGATAATTCGAAAAACTTGAATATTAAATTGTTATAGTTAATTTGCTCATAACAATGCAACAATACTCTATTAGAGAGTTGGAACACGTATGCTTGTACTCGTGTGTGAAGTAAGAGACAGAGAGCAGGTTGAAATGAGATTGCAACCCATACTATCTCAAACTTGTAATGTGTCCTTAAAAAGCATTGAAAAGCAATAGGGTTAGGTTAGTTGGGTTTGTCTATTGTATGCTGTGATACTGGCGTCTCCACGGGGCACTGTTAGATTACCTCAGCTATAGATATCCTTTCTGGACTTCCATCTTTCATGTCCACTTTACTTCCTTCAATTTTCACATCTTCTTCGTTACCTATTCTGTCTTTTTTCTCTTAATTCTTAACTTGTCGCTTCTGTGCGCACAAGATCATGAGCGGGAATACGCCTCGTGCATGGATTCCTAGTTCCTCCAGTCCATACGAAACGATCTTTTCTCTTCGCATTTTTTGGGCCGCATGTCAGGTGGAGAAGGAGGTTTGAATTAAAAGTCAATTTGATATAATCACGTGAAGGTATTAAAAACAGGAAGCAGCAGTAGGCGCCAGTAGGTGGTAGCTGTAGGGGGACAAAAGTCCTTTGACTTAACCAACCTGATCAATAATTCAGTAGCGCCCTCTGCTTGTTTGGTGCCTGTGCGTGACAAGCGTGCAACGGAACGTCATCATCTGCGCGATCCAACTACTCCCTTGTTGTTGTTATTGTTATTGTCCGACATTTTGATGCATTTGAGTATTACCGTGCCAAAACAATAGATGCTTGTAAAGTTGGGATTTTTCTATTTCTATTATCACTAAAAACTCTTTTAGTAATAATATAAAACTCAGAAGTTGAAATATTACTTTCCCTCGTTCGTTTGCATGGTTCCAGAGGCTCTTGATTCATTTCAATTGTTTACCGAAGCAAAAATAATTGATGTAGCAAAGCTGTTTAGTCATGAATTTTTTTTATAATTTTCTTGTTTTGTACATAGGTGTTCTTTAATAAAATATACTTTGCAAAACATTTTGCACCAGCTATGTTTTCTCAGGAATGGAGATCAATGCCAAAACTCTGTAATAAGGATTTAATGGTACTCGCGTATATAAATTATTTCGTTTCAATGCACATTATGATTTTAAGATTCATGCAACACTCTTGAATTATAAATTCAGTTGCATTTCAGTGTAACATTCTTACGACTCCACGCATCCAGCATGAACGCGAGTACAAAGGCTGGACATGCATAGACGTATTTATGAGAGGTAATTCGCACGTCAGCACTTTGTTTTTTCGTGAGTTACGCAGCCGCGGTCCAAAGTTCCGCCTGTGACGACTGTATGATGACGTCCTTTACGATCCCTTAATGCTCAGGATGATAGCTAAAGTTCTCCTTCAATCGCTTTGTATGATTAGCACTGAAGGCACTTTTAGTTGACGTTAAAAAACCTCCAGATTTCATCAGCAGTACCTCATTGTAGTTTGTCCTAAAAGGTCATTTTTGGCCAACATACATGATTTGGCTGATAACGTTTGAAAAAAGTATAAAACTAACGGGTTCAAGCATTATTTTTTAGGAGGATTTTAGGAGGGACCAATCTGCAACTGAAGAATTCTGGATTGGTCGTGGCATTCCCGTCTGAAGTGTTCCTAGAACGTAGCAGTGTTCCTAGAACGTTGCAGTGTTCCTAGAACGTTGCAGTGTTCCTAGAACGTTGCAGTGTTCCTAGAACGTTGCAGTGTTCCTAGAACGTTGCAGTGTTCCTAGAACGTTGCAGTGTTCCTAGAACGTTGCAGTGTTCCTAGAACGTTGCAGTGTTCCTAGAACGTTGCAGTGTTCCTAGAACGTNACGCTGCGCTGTCCCTAGAACGCTGCGCTGTCCCTAGAACGCTGCGCTGTACAATACAAAGCTTTAAAGCGCTGTTATCATATTTTGCTCCAGGTATCTCTATGAAGAACTTCTGCATAGAACTCGTCCTTGGTACATTAAAGAAGATGTGATATACCAGAGCAACAGTTCATGCCTGTCCCCCGAGCCCTGCTGGTAAAGTTTGTTGAACTTTAATGCTTCTTCATAGGAGTATGAAATGTTGGAATTACATATAAACGTTGAGGCAGATGTTAATTTTGTATTGATATACTGCATTGGGGTAAATTTTCGCCCATTGTTGTCGTAGCTTTTGTAAAGGAGTTCCAAATTTGTTTTCTTATGCGGCCCGAACAGATGAAGTTAAATCTACTTTAGTTTCATGTGTTTTTGACTTTGTCACTTCCCGCAACTGATGCAAAATGGATTAGTTCGTGAAATATCGTTGGTTTCTAACCAAGCGTCTGAAGGTCTATCTTTATGCCCACTTCAGCGCATCCTGTTTGATGAGAGCTATGCTGCCAAGAATTGGTACTGAACTGTGGCTAAGAAAGTTTTGTAAGTCTCAAATATTTTAGGAGGAAAATTCTTACTGTCGGTGCTGCTGAAAAATTGTTATCGCACCGAGTGTTGATGCGCTTAAAGCCTGCGGTGTCTTCTGTTGCTGATATTCATGGTGAAATGCCAAGCATTTTTCCGATAAAAAACTTTGACCATCAGGCGTGCCTTCGAAGAATGGCACTGGTATCGAACTCTCCTTCGATGGTCAGGGTGATACTGAGGCTCATCTCCAATGAAAAGCATCACGAGATTTCCCTGAGCGCATTTTTGACAATGGGGGCCATTATCAGAAATGGAGAGCAATGCATATTGTCAAGCGTTCTTTAGTTGAAGACTTTGATACTCAAGTGTATCTCCAATCTCCGATGAAGACTTTGATACTCGGGTGTATCTTCAATCTCCGATGAAGACTTTGATACTCGGGTGTATCTTCAATATCCGATGAAGACTTTGATACTCGGGTGTATCTTCAATATCCGATGAAGACTTTTATACTTAGGCTTATCGTTAGTGAAAAGCATTATTCCCCAAGCGCTTTTTGATGACGTGCGTCAACGCCCAAGCATTTCTTTGATGAAAAATTTTAAAATCCTATCTCCTGTGAAAGCAGCGACGTTATGCCATGAGGCACGCTCACCCACAATGGCCACTCCACAACGTTGCCTGCGTAAGCACCATCTCCTGTGACCAAGCTCCAAATTTCCTGCGCAATGTTTACCCAGCGACGACAGCCAAGGCTTCTGCTAAAATTTCTCCACAGGAATCTCTTGCTCGAACGCCCGAAGCTTCGGAATCGATTGAGTCCTACGACAACTCGATGCTGGCCGAGTTGTTTTTGTCTTGCGGCTGTGGTTTCTGGCGGCAACATTTGCAGCTCGCACTGAAAATCGTGGGGACAGAGGAAGAACCGGAGACAAACAGACGTGCTCGTCCAGGTGACGTGGAGATTACGTAGTGTAAGTGGCTGTGCTTGCCAAAAAGCAGCAAGAAAAAAAAGAGCACCTGAGTGAAAAATTGGAGCTGGCTTCGACTTCTGAGAAACAGCGGCTTTCTTTGAGTAGTTCGTCGATGACTTGGATGAGAAAAAAGATTAGAGACGTGCCTCTTCCTCGGGCTACTGAAGTACTTTGAGTGGTAAATACTTTTCGTGCCCTATACTCGTTACTAATTTGAGCTTAAGGCATCTACGGGTAAAAACTATCTAAATGTAAAAAATTAAAAATGACTTCACTATCTGACATTAAAGAACCTTTATTGATTCCAATACGTTTTACCGTTGAGTTTTCAATGCCTTACAACTACTGGCGTGGTGAGGGATGTGAAGAATGTGCGGCTTAAACTTCCTTTTCCAAGGGAAGTATTCCTTGCTTACGTGAAAATGACTCGGCTGAGCGGAGATTTGAACCAGGATCATCTCGGTTACGAGGCCATCACGCTACTAGTACGCCATGGAGCCCACAACACGACCGGAACATATTTTTACTTCTGTTTTCATACCCCATAATTTTACTTGTTACGAATATACTCAGAAATAATGTTGATTTTCAACCTCTATTAATAATACCGATTTTATCATGGCCCACTCAGACGAAGATGCAATTTTCCTCGCCATTAATATACAACACACTGCATTTCAATTCGACAAAACTGTTCGTACAGGAAACTGTAACTTGAAATAATTTTATGTTCCACTATATTTCAACAAAAATAAGGTATAGAACAGACTTGCATTCTCAATACATTCAGAATGTTAACTTTTCACTCGTAAACATTACATTTTCGAGGCGTCTGAGTGCAGACGTTGAGCCTACCTTGCTTCTGTTGTAGTGTTTGACATTGTGTTCGAGCGACGTTTGCTTGTTTTGTAGCGAGGGTTCTTTTATTTGACACACATATACATTTACTACTTACTTGTCTTTTCTAGACTACGGCACACATTATTTGCAGAAGGGTTTTTCGACTTTCTCTATTGAAATTATTCAAGTATTACTTGTGACATTAATTTGTTCCTACAAATTGTCACTTTGATAGCTTATTCCCAGTGATTTTTTGGTTGCCAGGTGCTAGTTAAATTCCATTACTAAACACAAACGTTTTCTTTGAATTATTTAACAAAAAATTGGCTTTTATAGATGCTTGTTCTAGGCGTCAGTGCATTAGCAGGCGCACCTGCTAATTTTTCTTGTTGTGTAGCCAATGCGCTCTGTGTGTTGCCCAATTTCCAGAGAATTAGTGGTCATTTCTCACGGTCATTCCGCACTTAATTGCTCCCTGTTCCCTGCTGTTTCAATCTGCCAGCCCACGCAACAGAGAACTCGTCAGCTCGTCCGACACAAGCCACGGTTTATGAGTCAATGAACGGTCTTTGCCTTGCGTGCAATGCGTCTTGGCAGCAGGCGTTGCGCCAAAAACTGTGTCGAGTGAGACCGGGTTCAGTGTGTTTGGTCTGGGAGATCGGAATCAACCTGAAATTTACTTCACTTTTTCACTAAGAAATTAAGAGAGCAGCGTTTCTCCGGTTGCACTCACTGATATTCGTTCTGCGCGTGCTCCGTTGCACACGCTTTTAGTGAAGAGGATCGAGGTACTGTCTGCACCATGCGACTGAGGCATTTCCCAGGAGTTGTGAAATGTTTCTCCAGTGGAAAACGAGAATTAAACCTGAAATTCCACACGTCTCGCGCGTATTTGGCCACCAGTTATGAAGCATTCAAAAATCAATTTGTTGCTCTGTCTGTCGACTGAGTAGGAATGAAGCTTCTTTCCTGGGGGCTCCCTCAGGGCCTGCCAACAGAGACCAGACACAAATATTGGCGACACATCTTTGGGCACGACAAAGGCGTGTGCTCTGAGGTTGGGTGGCGACGATGACGCCGCTACCGGGAAGTTCGAGAGCCAAGTTTCTTCGGCGCGTTGCTGGAATATTGCCGTGAACTTGCCAGCATTTACGGTCCAAGTTCTGCCTTGGATGTTGTGCAAAGCCTCGAGATTGAGCTCTTCTTGCTCACAAAACGCTAACTTCAGAAATGGAGTGTGTGAAAACGTGACTATGGAAGGCGACGGCTTCTAAGCTTTCTTTAAATAAATGAAATAAAGGTAACACGTCTAATTTGACGATTTTGTTCTACTTGACGAAACTAAGCACTCCCTTAGTTAATTCGAAATGATTAATTTTGTACATTATATACACGTATAATGCATCGTATAATGTTTAGAAATACTTTCGAATGACAATTTGAATTCGATAACAAGAATATTATGCATAGAATTATTACTGCACGGAAAAATTTATAATACTGTTCGAAATAAGTATTGTTCAAAATAAAGAGAACTGTTTGAAATAATGACGATTGTTTAATGTAAGTGCAATGAAGTTGTAATTTCCATATTCGAGTAATAAGTGCAGGTAACTCATCAGACTCGATTAAATTCGACAACTTTCTTTTCTTCAAGCGTTTCCACGCAAGTTTCAACATATTCTCATCAATCATCCACATTTTTTGCTTTTTCACTCGTATTCGTCGACCACATTTCAGAAAAGTAAATTCCCGCTAATAAGAAAGTTCGGAGTTCCCTTCACAGCTCCCACAGGGACTATCTCCTCCCCAAGCCTTGTAATGAGCCTTTAATGTATCTCGTTAACTATTTAACTCTGTTCCCGAGACGCTGTGCATGCTTGATGAGTACACAGCGACAGTACAGGTGCTAATGCGAGCGTTTTGCTGGCTGACCTCCGCAGGTGAGAGTCCGTCTCCGCACGACTTGGGCACGCGATCGAAGCGTTGCCAGGCAGGCAGGTCTCCTGTCAATAATTGACAGCGAGTAGGGCATGGCAGGTCTGCTGTCAGTCATTGACAGCGGGTAGGGCATGGCAGGTCTGCTGTCAGTCATTGACAGCGGGTAGGGCATGGCAGGTCTGCTGTCAGTCATTGACAGCGAGTAGGGCATGGCAGGTCTCCTGTCATTCATTGACAGCGAATAGGGCATGGCAGGTCTGCTGTCAGTCATTGACAGCAAGTAGGGCAGGACACGTGTACTATCATACATTCAATTCAAGGAAGGTCAAGTTGAGGTCATCATGACTGTACGCCTGGACTTCACCTTTCACGAATTTTGCAGCGCTGTTTTGGATGAAAATAACTCTCTATGACGCAAGAAATAGGAGCGGCGTCTCAGAGCCTTGAATTTTCGGTCTAGGTGAAGATTTTGCTCTGAGGCTGAATTAATGAATTAATGTTTTGCACAGCGAGCAAGCTTTTCATGGGCCTGTGTTATCATGCACAGAGCGGTGTCTACCGTTCGTCTTTTAATAAATGAAGCTAATTTTTCATCGTAACGCTTTAACTGCGACGTGCGCCATATATGGTAAACGCGATCATCTGGCCTAAGCTAACGTAACGAAAGGACTAACATATATGAATACAAATTTTTAAGTTTTCATAAAATTNACTAAAAATATCGGTTCACATGCGTATTTAGGAATGGAACAGACCAGAGCGATTCTAGTGTGTGTCGTTTGTACTGCGTCCCGATAATCAAGAGCACGTAATGATACCGTATCAGTTATACCGACTGGTCAGCATGAACCTGCAAATTAATGAAACCCTGTCGAATATTGCGCTAACTGCCTTGGCAGGCATTGATCACTCGACGTTAATTAACGGGACTGAAGTGGGATTCCGAGAGCTGATGACTTTGCTTGCAGTGCTTTAGTAACTTCGGGAATGCGTGGGCAGTACTGAGTGATACAGCGCTCGTTGAAGCTCGTGTATAGATTATTTTTATGTGTTTGTTAGCACTGAAAATGTGAGAAATGACTTGGCGTGTTCTATGAAAAAAGTGCGAATGCAGCTTGTACAGAATTTAGGGTTTGAAATAAGTCAATTCTTGAACCTTTTTTAGGTGTGTCAACTATTCTTCAGCTCTCGATTTTTAGAAGTTAATTTCTATCAAATTCACAAATAATGTAAAAGCTGTACAGAAAAAAAATCAGCAGTCCTTATTAGTGATCCAAAATGTACAGCTAATTTGAAATCCTTATGATCTTGAAAGTCGATTTACGTTTATGGAAGTGTGAGCGGCAGATGAATAATAAAACAAAGGTGGGTAAAAACATCTCAAAAGAATTAGATGTGTATTAAAAGTATAAAGCTTTCGAGCCATTCTACGCTCATCTTCAGTATCTGGAAAGCTTTTTTTTTGTCCTGGGAGCTAATTGAGAACTGGATTAGTAAGTAGTTGGACAGGAGAAAAACTTGAATATGGTCATGTACACTTCCTCGGTTCCCTACTGTTGTAACTTTTTACATATTCTATGGAATCATAATGCTACTGTGAAGGGATTTAAATGAGCATTATTCATAAATTCCCGACTTTTGTGTGATGGTAATTACAAGCACATTATTGGTGTAGTCATGATTCGGCTATTACAATATTGTCCATAACGTTCATATTTCTGTAAATATCCTTTTCTATGAAGCTACGAGTCTGTTGTTGAAGTTATAGTGTAAAGATTTCCAGCGTCATTATTTTAAAACTACAAGTTGTAAATTGTTGAAATTATGATATAAAAATCATCAATAACATGACTATCACTATAAAAGCTCTCTAGAGCCTTCTCACTCTGAGGGCCACAGCTGCACCGTTTCTCATTTGTTCAGTATTTCTGTGCTGTTTCTTGCTGAACAAGATTACCTGAACCAGAGCGTGTGCCCTGATAGCCTGCTTTTCTCTCGAGAAATTGAATTACTGACAGTTTCTTGCTCCGGGTACGTGGTACGACGTATTAAGTTCCATTCCGTGAGCTAACTGAAGACACTAGAGGAGGTTTTTACGATTGGACGTTAAAATTAGGACCCCTGAGGAAGCAGAGGATAGGCAACAGGCAAATCCTAGTCAGGTAGGCATATCCTATGCTCCCCTCAGGGGGCATAGGATAGGCCATAGGCAATAGAGGTAGG